>JAUYWV010134523.1:0-10930 GCA_032274565.1 Nematoplana nigrocapitula
CGAGGTGTCCGTTTCCAAGTAGCAGCACTCGATCGGGGCTGATTTGCATATGCCCGAGACCGTTCTGAGTGCTTCCCCCTGGGTTCTGTCGAGCTTCTCCAAGTTTGTTTTCGATATCCACGGCATCCAGGTCGACGCCGCGTGCCAGACGCAGGACTCGATCATCGATTTGTAGATCTCCACCATGTCTTTCTTGCGCCAGCCCCAGCATTTTCCTGTGAGCGCTCTGAGAACTTTCATTCTGTTCTTCATCTTTTGACACACTTTCTTCGTTTGTTCTTGGAATGTGAGGTTCTCGTCGATGATGACCCCCCAAAACTTCACTGATTTCTTTCTTTTGATGAGACCCCGTTGATGTAGAGATGAGGATTCCAGTTTTTGTCTCGTCTATCCCGTGAGAAGACGCAGTATTCTGATTTTGAGGGTTTCATCTCGATCCGGTTCTCCTCGGCCCAGCTCTGTACTTTGTTCAGTGCGTTTGGAATCTTGACCCGTGCGTCCATGAGGTTTCTCTGAGTGTTCCACAGACCCAAGTCGTCGGCAAAGCCGGAATAGTCCACACCCTCTTCCTTGAAGTTGTCCCACGCGTGTGTATATATTAGGAACAGGACCGAGGAGAGCACCGCTCCCTGTGGTAGACCTTCCTTCACCTTCTTCCTCCCTCCACTCTAGGCGGTGATGGTTGTGCTGGCATTACTCAGCCCCTGCCCGAGAACGGTTGGTGCTATACTAGTGTAGGGCGAGCTGTAGAAATTGACCGACTCTGACCGACTTCAAACCCTTGTTAGTAGAGACCATGTTTGTCAATGAAACATAATTGTAGGTCCGGAAATCTCTTTCGTGGTCAAAATTTCAGTTAAAGTGTTACTCTATAGGCTGACTCTTTGAAGGCGTTCTAAGCTGCTAATAGTTTAAGCGCCAGGTTTATGGTGAATGGCGGATTGTAGCAGCAATAAAAGTTACATGCTGTCACTTTGATGTATGACACTCTTCTACCCATATCTCCCAACCTTGAGTACCGAGATAAGTGCGTTCATCGCTTCTGAGCGCAATCGGCACTCCATGGCTTCGTGAAGTATAGTCTATTAGTTCCAGTGATTACTCAGATACAACCCCTATTTCTGGATGAGACATTTTCTCAATTATTGAGGAAGATAGAGTAACTCATACGGAATGCTCGTAACTGGATTATAGACTGTTTTTTATTTGTGCTATATGCTATTGCCAGAATTTCTTGACAGACGTGGACGATAGGTACTGTGCACAGGATTACTGCCATCAGATTTCTCTTAGTACTACACCCCGAACGCTTTGACACCTGAGTGTATCCTCAAGATAACGAAGACTATTGTGCATCAGAAGTTAGAGTCACCGTAGGAAGAGTCGATGGGTGTGCGTTTAGACTTATAGTAAAGGAGCTTTTGTCGAATAATTTATTGACCCCAATTTTTAAAGATTTAAATTTGTATGAGTCAGTTGTGCGCAGCGCTCATTGAGTGTTGCCTCAGGGTATTTCTGTCGCGATGTCTGCCTGTTTGCTGTTCGCGTACCCTGGACTAAATTAACAACTGTTTGGATTAAATTTGCTTTTACGTTGACTAAATAGACTGGAAAAGCCTGTATCTACAGTTGCTGTGGGGTTATTTTCTTTGTATGTTAAACTTTCCATCCACCGATTACCTTTCCAGATACTATTTCGCAGGATGTTCCACAGATTCTTATCAACCGTGAACCGCTTTCTAATCACGAATTTGATGTTGAGTTTTACGGGGACTGCGATGTGATCATCTCCGAGCTTTGCAGGCGACTCGGTTGGACAGAAGTGATCAAAAGGTCATCAACCGGGTCTTCGGCATTGGCGGAAGGAACATCAACAGCTGCCAAAGGAACGACAGCATCACTAGCTGCCGAAGAAACGACTGCATCACCAACTGCCGGAGGAACGACAGCATCACCAGCTGCCGAAAGAACAACCGCATCACCAACTGCCGGAGGAACGACAGCATCACCAGCTGCCGGAGGAACGACAGTGTCACCAGCAGCCGGAGGAACGACAGTGTCACCAGCAGCCGGAGGAACGACAGCATCACCAACTGCCGAAAGAACAACCGCATCATCAGCTGCCGAAGGAACGACAGCGTCACTAGCTGCCGAAATAACGACAGCATCACCAACTGCCGAAGGAACGACAGCGTCGCCAGCCACCGAAGGAACGACAGCGTCGCCAGCGACCGAAGGAACGACAGCATCACTAGCTGCCGAAGGAACGACAGAGTCACCAACTGTTGAAAGAGCGACAGCGTCGCCAGCCGCCGAAGGAACGCCAGCATCGCCGTCTGTCAAAGAAGGAACGGTAGCCGAGGAAGATAGGGCGTCTGCATCATCTAACTCAAAGATTGTAAAGGCGTCTTCATTAGCTGCCTCCAGCGAAGCCGAAAATGCGGCTAGCACAATATCCATGGATATTACAAAGTCGTGTGAATTGAATAACACCATTGGTGATTCGAGTGGAGACAACAAACAGAGAGAAGACACGACCGGCCTGACAGAAGTTGATGGTGAGGCGATTAATCGGTTGAACCACAGTCGAAGCAATCTACCCGACAATTGGAACTTCGCAGATTATTTACCAGGTACTGATTTCATGGAGGATTTATTATTTTTAGTGTTAACGATAAATTATTGCGGATAAGCCTAAATATACATGCATTCTTTCTGAAGTAGGAATAAAAGTACTTTGCTTCAGCATTCATATTGCAAATCAGGATGATATCTCTAGTCTGGGTGAACGCAAATGGACCATGAGTGTGTTTTCAAAACTGTACGAGAGAAACATCGAAGATGAAGAGTGAGTGCACAACCATGACGATGGATGCACTATCGTCTTCTTCTTGTTGTTTATTTTGTTTTTACTCGCGGCACATCTGCCGCCGATCACTGCTCGGCCTGCTTCCAAAACCATTTCCAGTACCGGGCAACTTCCACCGGCTTGATGCAGAGGTCTGCCACCCGTCGCCTGACCTCTCCCGCCGGGCACCTGAGAAGAACGTGCTCCTAGTCCTCTGCCTCCTCTCCGCACCCCAGCACTTGTCTTCCTCCTGTAGGCCGCCAGCTCCAGGGAATGCCGGGTGGCAGCCGCGGGTTTAGGTGAACAGGGCATACCTTGACACGGCCCATGCTCCTGATGAGCTACATGATGCCGTTGGGGTTGTTCCAGATGTCCTTGAGCGTTGGGTTGAGCCCGAAGATACGCTCCCGTGGGCCTGTACTCTCCGTACAGGTGAGCAGGAGGTGGCCCACGTCGTCAAAGACTCCACACGTTGTACAGAGGGGAGTTGATCTTCCCTATCCTGTAAAGTCCGGCGTTGGTGAGCGGGCTTTCTCCTGCCAGCAGTTGGCTGTAGGTGACTGACTCCCACCGGGTCATCTGTCTGCCCGGAACGTACTTCTTCGACGTGCATCCCGGGACGTTGGTCATCGTCGTCCTTTTGATGGCTGCTTTGTCCGTCTGGAGGTCAACCGGGACCACCTCTTGCTGTTCTTCTCTCGCCTCGTTGGCTAGTTGGCCAGTGCTCCAGGGTCTGTTCATTCTCTCCAAAAGGGGACAAGTCGGATTCAAATCTGGGCCTATACAGGCTCGGTACGTTGCCAACACTCTACAATGGCCGCTCCTCTTTCCTCCCGTTCTCTCCTCAAATCGGGGCCGTCCCTCCTTCTCTTTTCCAACATTCATTCTATCTGGTCCTCACTCAAACACCTTGTCGGCGTGGATGTCTCGGTAAACCTTCAATGCATTCCGGGGCATTCATCCCAGTAGGGCAATGAGAAGGCCGATGCGCTGCCAAAGCCGGTGCCTCCTCTGCTGCTACAGGGTCGTAGCATTACTTTTTAAAGGGGGGGGCAGTTCATTATAAAAAAGGGCACATCGTTCTCAAAAATGTCACTTTATAAAACTCGGAAATTTGAATAGGTATGCCATAGTTTAATAAATAGTTATGTGCCCATTTCAGAGGAACTAGAAGAAAAATAAGAAAATTCAATGTCAACAACTATGATTATTTTGAACTTCTAATATTCCAGAGAAAGAGAAACGACGATCTCTGTATGGCACAAGCTCATTACCTTGGTGAGATCTAAAAAGTAAAGAGTCAGTCTTTTCGCGATGTACATGTAGCAACATAAGGTGGTTAAAGCGCTCCTAAAAAATTAAAAAAATGGGCACATCATGAAATTTGAATATTTTATCCTAAATAACATCGACATCGTATTCGTATAATGAACAGTTAAGCATAAGTAAAATCAACCCATTATATCGCTTGAACTAGATACAGCAGACGAATCTAAAGCATGCTAAATATCTTTTATAATGCAAATTATAGGTAACTGCATGCAGTAAAAAAACCTACTGAGGATAGTCCTCGAAGTGTGTCCCATGCAGGTAACCCTCAAATCAGCAAAACACAATGTTAACAAAGAAGTCGTAGAATTAACATATTCGCATTTTATTCCATAAATAAATCGGAAAATCCCATACGCCACGGAGTTTTTCGGGAAAAAAATCTATGAATAGCTAAAGTAAACTAACATTGATAGGAATATCCTTGTGGATATGGAAGAGAGATAGGTCCAGATAACCTTGAATTGGTCATTGTGAATCGGTGAGCTGTTTAAATCTTTTTATCCTTGTCAAGCCATTAAACAGTTTTTTGGCACTGCATGTTGCGACAGACAAGCTGCAGAAAATTTTGAGTTGTGCGACAATGTTTGGATACTCTGAAGAAAATCGGAGCGCTGGAAATGTTTTTAATGCGTTCTGTTAATATTTTGTTTGAGTTGATGTATTTGTGTGGAGCCCTTTTGCTAATTTCTCCAGTAGGAATTATGGGCCCAGTTTGCGAATGGTCACCACGTTTTGAAACCATTTTATTAAAGCACAAGTTAACCGAGTAGCTTGTAGTTTATTTTGTTATTTGTCTTGCATGCTTACCTCAAAAGGGCATAGGGAGAATAGCATTTTTACCCAAAAAGTCCGTATAGAGGCTAGTATTCCTACCCAAAAAGGCCACTGCGAGAGAAGAAATCTTACATAAAAGGACTTAGGAGAATATAGCATACTTCTCCTTCCCCGTTCTACCCGTTGCGAACTTTCGCTCTCTTCGCTGCAACGGGCACTCCACCCTTCTTGCCTCTTACCTCCATCGTATTAACCTGTCCGATTCCCCCTCTTGCCCTTCCTGCGGTGAAGGCCAGCAGGATCCTTCTCACCTTCTTCTCACTTGTCCCTCATCTTCAGGCCTCCGCCTTTCCATTTTTGGTGAGACGGTGAGCCTTCTCGACCTTTGGAGGCGACCATTTGGAGTTGCCCGGTTGCTGGGCCTCGGCGGCCCTGCGCTGCCCCCTCCATCCTACGGAAGGGGCCGGGTAACCAAGCAAAAAACCTCTGCTCGAAAACTTATATGCAGCAGCAAATATTCTAGACGGCATGTCAGTAAAATTGAAGTACCGGTCAAACCTAATGTTATACACTGTGTACTGTAGACACATTGTCTGAGTAACCTTGAGTTCGCTCAACTTAGTTTCTGAGTGTTTTCTTTTATTTCCCATTTTATCAACCAGCTAGGTACCTAAACTTCTTTTCCGCAGTATGTGTGATCGATGATTCTCGTTTTAGATCGACTTTCTGTCTCCTTTTTTCAGATAACTCGTACGCCTTTCTCGGACCTAATCTGTACGTCTTCCCCGGGGCTGAAATCTATTTTGGCAATAGTGCAGCAAGTCCCTCCACTGTTTCGGATGCCAGTTCTGATATTGCTGATGCTGCCGAGGATGATGATGATGAGGACGACGACGACACTGCGAATGAGGATGATGATGTTATTGTCACGGGGCAGTCAGCAATTGAATTATCTGAAGACAGTGAAGTGATCGAGGTCGCTGATAATGAGCCCATAGAAGCGACTGTTCCACAACTGGAAAACAGGAAGCGAGGTCTCGAGTCAAGTAGTATAGATCATGAGGACGCTAGTGTAAATCTAGAATCCGCGAAGCGTTCCAGACTTGATGGCTCACCTTCCAGTGACAAAGAGTAAATATTTTCTATATAATATATTTCCGCATTTGAACTGTTTGAATTTTTGTCTCTATTCTCTTCATCTGTCTCATCTCTAGTTATAATGTTACCTATCAAGCCAAAATTTCTAACAAAAACCGCTGTTAGGGATTGAAGCTAAGTTGGCGTTTTTTGGGCTTTCTGAAGCCCATGTTCACCACAAAGAGAAGCGGGAAGCGTAGAGTCTGTTTGAAAGAGAAGATAGAGATAAACACGGAGGCCGTAAGAGGGATACCTACCTGTTGAAGTTTAATTGTTTGTCTCTCCCATCCGCGGATTTTTTTTAGAAATTGCGTGCTTTACCAATGATGTTTTTATTGTACATACTGTAGCTATGTATTATAATATAGTGACTTGCTTTACTAACAGTAAGATTCTCGAACAGTGTAATTGTGTATCAAGTATATTAAAACTTTTTGACATAGTATTCCTAGTTTTGTTGCACTTTTAGACTGATCAGGGTAGATGTAAAGCAATACAGTTTCGTTAAAGCGCCGTAACATTTGTCGAGTCATGTACAAAAGTTAGGCCCCATATTTAATAAAGTATGTATATGCATTGAGAGTGCTACGAATGCAAAGGAAAAATAAAATGAACCGCTTTAGCTTTATTTAGTCATTTAATAAAGTAACATTGTGCGCGCGCAAGTATGTAGCGTCTATGTAGGGCAATTTTTTCTCTAGATAAAAACGTTATATCGTCCGCGTATCGGAGGTTCTAAATAGGTTTTCCTGTAATAATACGGCCTGATGTTTGTATTTTTAGCAACAACCCTTGTTATCTTTTCCCTACCAACGTTGAAGAACATTGATGATAAGATAACTCTGTCGAACTTCTTCCATTAGGAACTTTTCACGTGATCGTCAAATTTACCACTACAGTCAAGGGCTTGGGACCCCAAACGATCAATTATAGTGTCTGTCAAAGAGCCCTGTACGCCACAGAGTCATAAACGCCTTTTGCTTTAGTCAACAAACGACTAGTGTTTGGACGTCTTGTCTTTCCTGGGTTTTCTCCTAAAGGTGAATAATTTTAATAGCATTACAGTTCCCCATCCTGATTTAAAAGCCAAACTGTGGCCTGACAAAATACCATATATTGTTTGCCTTAGAATTTCTATAGAAGGGTATTTGAAGCACATAGTAATGCAAATTTGCAAACTATGATTAGAATGGTGTACATGGGATGTTTACATGTTGGGTCAGGGAGCTAGTTACCGAGTGAAGAAATGCCTATTTGGTCTATCTGTAGCTTTACTATGTAGCTACTGTTGAAAAATAATTTCTTGTCAAAATCCATGTGTATCGCTCACCGTGAAACTGATCACCGATCGTGTAGGTATAGTCAGGTTTGGACTCACCGTTTTGCGCCAAAATAGACTGTTTAGACAGATATTCTGTGTTGATAACTGCATCATGAATGCATTCATAATCATCAATGGCGATAAGCTCTCTGTTTAATGGAATGTTAACTTCAGGTACACTTCCAGTAGTAGTAAATTGGCAGAGCTTTTTTTATGCTGAATGTCGTTTTGCCTACGTAGGACCGACGTAGAATCCTTCGGTCATTTCCGATATTGGTAGGTGGTAGGTTGCCTACGTAGGACCTACGAACAATTTTTCACTGGGAGGTCCTGAAAATCTGGTTAAACAGATGCAATTTCATTATATAAGGTCCTAAACAAAATGCAACATATAGGCTTGTTCAGGAAGTTTTTTTCCGATTTTAAATCAAAAGCTACAGCATCGATTGTTTTGTGTACTGGTGTGAATTGTGAATTGATATAAGTAAATAACTCTTATTAATATTGAACTGTTTATAGTTTTATATAAAAATGTTTTTATTTATAAACTTTTTTTCATAAAAACTCGGAAAAAAATTTCTGAACAAGCCTATGTGTATGTCAACGCACGTGTACGTATCCTACATATGTTGTATGATGATCGGGAGATTGAACCGCGATAGATTGGCGGGGAGGGATTACTGCCAGTACCTGATGGTGTCATGAATTGATTAAAAAATATACGGCCCGCACTCCTAGCTGGATCACAACAATGAAACTAGGCCAGGGGGTGACGCGTCACCCAAGTTCAGCTCAAAAGCCTTTTTGGTGACTATAGTCACCCTAGAGTTCCCATCATAATCATGTATAAAATGAGCATTATAAAAATAAATGTATGTAATAGTTCCGTGTTGCTTGATTTTTAGTTCCATTTCTTGGTTTGGTCACCCCTCCCCTAAAAAATCCTGGCTACGCCAGAAACAGTATGGACATGTGGAAAGCTCACTGCAGGCGGAACTTTAATGGAAAGGTCAACCTAAAACGATTAATATTCTACGGAGACTCACATTTCACCGTTGCTGTTTGTGATAATTCAAATAATTCCATTGACTATGTACTGCGTTATTGATCGATGTTGGCAGGATACCTCTGAAAGGAACTCAACCACATGCATGCTCTTCAAGGATAATATGCTAAAAATCGGACTGAAATGGAATCTTTGGTATATATACACACAGACAATGAGGAGATTTTACTTACGATATGGGGATGGAGTTGGTCAAATTAACAAATGCGCCACAGTAAGTATGTGAACAGGGAAAAGTTTGAATACTGTAAAGAAATCGAACCTACTAGAAGAACAGATGATAAGAGAAGTAATTATAGTGAAGACGGATACAATTATGTATACTGTACATCGCAGTGTCTGGTGACGCAATAACGTGAAAGATTGTGAAGTACTAATATATAAGAATGGGATAGATAAGTACGGAATTTGCGGAAGGTACAGACATAAGTCATTCTAGTGGTAGTAAGAGTCCTCCGGACGCTACAAGTGTCATATATAAAGAAACACCTCATGGAAACAGGGATGAAACTACCATGTAATTGGACTATACTACAGAAAATCAAAAAACACGTGAAAGGCCTAAAATAATAAAACCACCTGCATTTAAGGCTGCAGAGTGGAGCGCGAACTTAAATTGGATGAAGTACTGGCAAACAAAACCAACTGCTGTCATTGCTGTTGTTATTTTTCGCAGTGGGTTCTGAAATACAGTATGCAGATGTTCTCAGATCTCCTTCTTCTTGAATTCCTTGCACATCGTCATATGCCCCAGACTTCCAAAATATGCTGTCGTACATATCACCCCGTCGTCTTTGCCGGTCCACGGGCGAAATGTTACAGTATCGTCCTATATCACTCCTCGAGGCTTCACGAGTGACAATTTTAAACATAGACAGACCTATTTATAGCAGGCAGTAGGTGTTCCCAGTCCAGTCAACCATGGAATAGCAACTATATCCGTTCCCATCCGAAATTGCGATATATATGTCCTCAACCAAGGTTAAAAAACAACAATGCAGCCATGTGTCACCTTACTTGGTGACTAGGACAGCTTTAGTGCGCTAGATGTGCACTATATATTACAATGAAATACCTATTATTGTTTATACATACTCTCGTAAGATATAGAAAATGTTTTTTATAAATACAGTAGGCCTACGCTAGAAAATGAGGTTCATAATTTACTTAAATTTAACGCGCTATTTGCCTGTATGACTTAAATTGAACACCCTATTATCGAGAGTAACTTAAATTGAAGGTTCTAAGACTGAAATAGAACGCAAAAGATGTAGGCCCACGGCCCTACTGTAACTGGTGTAACCTTCTTCTGTTAAAAAGTGTCGCTAAATATTAGGCGGAGAATCTACGTCAGACAGAAGTAGGTCAAGATAATAAAGTAGGTAAATGCAAAAGTTAAAATGTAAAATGTATAATAACTATTTCATAGCACCAATTACTTTATTTACATAATATTTGTAAAGTTTTATTTGACGTGTATATAAACATGGCGTAGCTTTAATAATATATTTTCAACCTTGAATCTCTATGACGACAAATTGGTCTATGACCTAGTTGCGACAGGTTTGAACAGCGACATATTTGAACGAAACACACCTATGATCTTAATCAGTGTGTATGTAGTGATACATTTGAAAAATAATCGATAACGTGTTTACATATCGCTCTATGTTTATTACAATTTCTACTATTGTTACAACTATATAATATAGTATGTATCTTTACGAATGTGTTTTTGAGGTTAAATTTTCATTTTAGGTTTCATTTTTATTTATGAAATTTATTACGATTGTACATTTATAATTATAGTTTGATAATTTTCGAAGATATGCAAATTGCAAAATAGCTACTAGTACCACAGCCACAGGGCCAGTGGGAGAGGTCAACTTTAGATTTAAAACTTTTCTATGTTTAAAACTATTGAAAAGTTTGAAAACCAGGCCTCTAAAACTTTTGGTAGTTTTAAAACTTATTAAGAAAACTTTCCGAAGTTTTAAAAGTAAAACCTTTGGCTGTGTTTAATAGAATAAAAAGATGGCTTCCAAACCAAAGGATACAACTGGAATATAGAAAACCAATTAAAAACTTTTGCTTGTTTAATTGAGGACTATGAAAACTTTAAAAATATAAAATATTAACCAAGTTAGTAAAATTTATGATAAGATGGCACAAAAATTAAATTTAGAATTAGATGGTGAGACAAAAATCTCATCTGGCTGAGATTTCCTGGACTTTAAAAGAACTGAAGGAAGGCTACTTTTTCAAGGAGCAGATAGAGATATTATATGCCATATGTCTGATTCTTTATGAGATTTCTTGATTGAAGCAACTTTTGGTAATGTTGTACTTTACGTGCATAAACTCAAAAAAATTTGATTTTCCATAAATAGTGATATTAACTTAATTGAATGAATTATACATTGTAAACACGATCAATAAGAAGTAATAAATG
>JAUYWV010134534.1:0-10930 GCA_032274565.1 Nematoplana nigrocapitula
CATACATTTTGGATATGTTCCAATAGGTAAAACGCTGCACGAAGATATAAAGTCACATTTAATACTTTCTTAGCAAGCTAGTGAATATTTGTTTCCAAATATCAAATTTATCATTCAAATTGAGTGAGTGGAAAATTTATTTCACTGTTATCGCTGAGGGAAAATATTCTAAACGAATTTGAGTATACGAAATAATATCAATCGTTGGAAAAAGTCTTTTATAGTCAGATACTTATCCGCATCTTTATACAAGGGTCTGTCTGACTTTTCTATTATACATCACGAGTCGCTTATGTTAAAAATGATTTTCTTAAAAATCGGAATTTGAGATTGGTTTTAGTTGAAACTTGGTATGAACATAATTAAAGTAAGCATGTATAGATTTAAGCATTCGTCCATCTCTAAAAGATGGACTTTAAGTATATATATATAATCCACTTGATTAACTCTTGGTCATAGAAATGAATAGATTTTTGCTTCGTTTCCTTAAAGCATGGCAATACCGCGCTCCACGTGTGCGGCTTGCAGTGTGCATCTGGTCACGTGATGGACCTAATGGCGGCCGGGGTGGATCCCTTGGTTGTAAACGGAATGGGCCTCCAGGCGCGCCAAGTTCCGGGAGTGAACTCATACTGGCGAACTCTGCAGGACTATTACATGGTAAGTGCACTTTTTGTTTGAGTAGAAAACATCCACTCTGGTGGGAGGAATGTTGCTCTGCTTATACTTTTACGGTCATCTAAACATCTTCTGGTTCCCTAGAATTTTCACGGTGGTTTTATTACTGCGGTGATACTCCTGGGAAACTGTTCACATTCTGTTCATTATCCCATTAGCTCTGAATGTACGCATCTATTTACTTTCAGCCTTTTCCGGATTTTGTCGTCAGTGTTTCGTCTGATCGACATCACCTAATATTCTTCAGTCCATTCTTTTTCTGGATTCTCTTGGTTTTCCTTTTGGTCTTCATTAATAGCTTTTCCGCTTCAGTACTTTCAGACGCAAACCAAGGACATGGTAAATGATCTCTGTTGTCTTATATTTGTGTTCATGTTTAGAGATTTTGAGATCCACGTGCCGTTGAGTTTAGTAAGAGCATCTATAAGATGGTTGGTTCAATTACCCGGCCCTTCCACAGAGAATGGGGGGGGGGCTGCGCGGAGCCCCCTAGGTCCAGCAACTAGGCAACACCCCATGAACGTCTCCATAAGTCGGGAGGCTCACCGACTTACCAAAGATCTGCAGACCGTCACTACTGGAAAGACAAAAGGAAGAATCTGATTGGCCAATCCGATGTAGGTAAGACGCAAGAATAGCCTTTGTAACGAAGACTCGAAAGCTCGTAATGAGAAGAGCGTGAAGGAGAAGCTCACCAGAAGCTGCATTGGGAATCTGGCAGTCGAGAAGTTTGTTGCGAAGAGAAGACCACCAGGAGGATATGAGAGAGTGATGAATGAAAGAAGAGGAGTCGGAGAAAGAGATTGGGCATTGGCAGCGGAGGAGGCACCGATTTTAAGTAAAGCGTCGGCCCTATCATTGCCGTGCAGGGATGAGTGCTCCGGGATTGGTATGTTTGGAGACCTCAATTTCTGATATTGCCTCTTAAAGTAAGGGAAGCCCGTTGATGTTATTCGTAAACTCAATCCCTTCAGCCCCTTGCCTGTTGACTTCATAACTCCTGAGCTGCTGATTTCTGTCTGTCTGCAAATGACAAATTTCAACATTTCAGACTTCCACTTTGCAGTATCCAGCCAAACGAAAACGTTATTTCCAGCTAACGATAAAACAGCCATTTAAGAAGTATGACCTTTTACATAAAGACATTAATGGGGAAAAGCAACGGCGTTTTTATTGACCTTCAGATTTCACTGAGCAGAGTTAGTGGCACCTGTAGCATTTAATATTGGCACATCTATATAACATTAATAATTGCACATCTAACAGTAAGAATGGCACAGGTTTTAAATAAAGATATATACAGAGAGAGAGAAAAGAGAAAAGGAGAGAGGAAGAGAGAGAGAGAGAGAGATTGAATTAAACATATACAGCAAAAACGTCAATAATGAAATATTGTCCACGTGGAAACATCCTTCATACTGCGACATAGTTATATAGGGGATTGTATATTTTGATTACCTAATATAGCAGATTAATCGTGGCTATATAGTGAAGGGAGATAAGTGTGCAAAAATAACGAGAGGACGGAGGATATTTGAATATATCGATAACACGAAAAATGGAAGAGAATGACATATTGCGAGGAAGATGGTCACGACCCTGAAAAGGGTTAAAGCGTAGTGAACTAAGTATAACATATTAACCCATTTTAACACATTTTCCATTCTCTGTACAGATCCAAGATGGCTATGCATATGATTGTATGGCTCCATGCGCACGACGACAGTGTTCATTTCAGCTACATTTCAAAAGTACGCATCCTATATGCCGTCTTCTTTTGAATAAAAGTTCTACTGTTGCGTTCTGAAAGCTGTTGTTTTATTCTCAATTTGAAGACGGACCAAGAGGGTTCGATGATGCTTAATTGTGGACTATATGTTATATTCGCTGTATTCATCAACTTCTTCTACATCTGCTCCAGTATGTGAAGGCGAGATGTCTGTCTATCAGCAAGCAGATTGGTTGATGTATAGTCATTGGAATCAGAATGTTCCATCGAACCTCTACGACGCTCCATTGAAAACAGTGCCGACAAATAGTCAAGTTATCACCTTATCTCCCAGCAGTCTTATACTCGACGCCTTTTCAAGATCGTCCATTATTACGTTTCGTCAATGAAATAAAACACTACCTGCTGACAGCTATGTTACACAACAATTCTCATTTATTTTGTAGCCCGGTATATTTAATGCAATTGAAGCGAATGACATTGAAAAGGTGAAATTCCTTATAAAGAATTGGTGCCGAGTGGATACGAAGAAGGTAAATGAGAATGACAACATCCACTCATAATTTTCAGTATTGCCACTGTGGTAAATGTTTGACAGTTATGATCAATTTGTCAAAAAGTAATGTGCATTATATATACCTTTTATTGCGTTTTCTTTCCCAATGTTTGTTGAAAGCATATTGTGTTTGTGAAGTATTTAGCATTGTTTGAATGTATTCCAAACTCTATAGAACAGTGCAAATAATGTGCATTACAGATTCATCATTTGAATATTACTATCTACAAAAACAGTATAGTCGGGGTTAACCGGACAAGCACGTTAAATCTTCTACATCTTATATGATCTTCCATTATATCATAAGAAATTGTGCTAGTGTCTGCTTTAAGAATGCCAACCGGTATCTTAAAAAATTGTATTCCAATCCGGTAAGCGAACTTGAGCCTCAGTGTTCTTTTAGAGCAGGGGTACGCAACCTTTTAGTTATTTCCGGCCACATAACAGAATCTTAATTTCATAACGCTGCCAAGTTGTTACGTAAATAAATTGAAATAATATTTAACTATCGAAAGGTGGAAACAAAACTTAAACGAAGCAAACGTGTTATTGAAGTAGTAATGTCAACACAAATTGATTTAGTGAATGTCTGCAAGCATGCTAAACAATCCGAAAATCAATGTCTACTTTGCTCTTGCACACTTTCCGAGAGACGCACGAAATCAGGAGACTCGCTATAGAAACCATCACAGCTGTATTGAGGACTCCAGGTTGCTGTCCACCATTAGGTTTCGGTACTTGTTCCTCAAATATTTCATACGTGAAAAAGCGTGAAAAGCTTCTGAATTTTAACGAGAATGTTTCTTGCAAGTTCTCGTAGCTTATGGTATTCCAGTGTCAGTTTCCATGTCTTCGGCAAGTCGCTTTTCTCCTCAAACCTCTTGAGAAGCTGCTCGTCGTTCTTCAGCTGGATCAATTTCATCTACATTATATAAATAAGCGACATGTAAGTGTGTGTATGTATCTGTGAGAACGCTTTCACGCAAAGACCGCTTGACTAAATTGCTTGAAATTTCGTGTGTAGCTGCGCATTTACAGTGCCGAGGACATAGGCAAGGTTTTGTTTTGATTGCTGGCCTTTCAAGGCCGTAAAAACATGATTGCATCATAATGTTATCTTAAATAAACCGCTCTTCGCTTTACGGTAGAATAACGTTATCGATCGACATACCCACTCAACCCTGATTGACTAGAGCCTTAGCTACACGCATCTACAGCTATATTGCTGCGATACTAAATCAATATGCTACAGATCAATGGAAAGTCCGGACAATTCATTTATGCATGTCTTTCTCTGTTAATTTTCGGGGTCAGGCTTTCTTATCGATTTGTCAATTCCCTTAACAAACCGCACTCGTTTATAGCCACACACTATTTTACCGAATCGAAGCGCTTGTATGCCGCTAGTGTAAAGTAATTTGAAATCAATCGACTTGAGGAGCCCCCAATTTAAATTCAATGACCTATGATAAAATTCCACAACTGTTATCTTTTAGATAATGTTTTCCTCTTTCAGTAGATATATAAAATTGTGTCGTTTCTTCAGTTTCTGTCAAATTGTGCATGTTCCTAGCTTTCATATGCCACCAAATAGTGCGATATGAGCGTCGCAAGACCAGATTTTAAAGTTAGTATGAGATTAGTTAGAAATTCCGCAAAAGATATTCCAGATACACGACTTAATATGTGACAGTGTCATATGTTGATCGCAGTCATCACCTCACCCGATCAGTACTTAGAATCGTTTGAAAGATAATCATGCTATTTTATGACACAGACCAACAGAAACTTTCAGTATTTTAGATCAACACAATCGAATAGTAAATCTAAGTTAGGAAAGGAAAGAACACAGATAATTGTTACAGTATAATTAATGGGGATGTACCGCGTGTCATATAAATATTGATTTGTTCTATCAACGCATATTCCTAATGAGAGACGTTTAAATTTCGTCAGTAGATGAGTATATTTTATGTGGCATTTCTTACTAATCCCAACCTAAATCTAAAAGATGGGCTGCGCTATGCCACAATTTGGTAGCACACGAAAGCTAGGAACATGCTCTATTTGACGGAAACTCAAAAAAGACATTCTGAGAAAATGTCTCCTATTAGAATTATTCCATTAATATAAAACATAGAACATGTTCCTAACTTTCGTATGATACCGAATAGTGCCATATACGCCCAGATGTTAAATGTCTCGGTTGAGCGTAGTAAGAAATTCCACATAGGAATATACGATTGATATAATACAATAATTATCTATGGGACATGACCTACATATAAATTAATTTCTTTGTGCCTATACTTTAACGTTGATCTGTGTTCCTTCGTTTCCCAACTTTGATTTACTACTCGATAGTGTTGATCTATAATAGTGAAAGTTTCTGTTGGTCTGTGTGTATGTACAAATGTCATGCAATAGCATGATTATCTTTCAAATGATTCCAATTACAAACGGGGCGAGGTAATGACTATAGGATCAACATGTAACACTGTTACATCCTAAGTCTTGTCTTTAAATGATTACAAGTACATGCGATTGCACAGCCGTTGCGCTATTGTGGCAGCCGCAAATTTACGGCGTAGACACAATAAGGTTACCAGTCATATCAACAGGTAGAGAATTATAGATGATTTTGATGCAGACCGAGATTACGTAGACCTAACATTTACATTGGGAATAAAGAAAGTAACAGTTGAAACACTTGTAGCAAAATATAAAGCTACATGGAATATTAATTGTGGTCACCGAGGAGGTGCAAGGAGAAGGTGTACAAATCTTGTTCCAGAAATGATACAACGCAGGAATGAAATTTTAGATAACAATTGTCAGATATCTCTGAAAGAAATAGCTTCAAATATTCATAGTGAGTTTTTGCTGTTCAGGAGGGTATATCTACCATCACTCTGGAGATAAATGGGCTTTTGTACGTGATTAAGAAGGTTGTTCCGAGATCATTTGACCATAACAGTACAAATGTACTCGAGGAAAGAGCTATTTATGCCACAAACGTTCTGCGTAAAATTCCAGGACAGAGAAACTGCATATTTGTTGATGAACTGGGTTTTAACCTATGGACCCAAAGGACAGGCAAGCGGCAGAGCCAGACGCGGACAAGATGCTATCCGTATTGTCAATGGACAAAAAGGTCGTAATCTTACAGTTATCATGACTGTAGGTCCTAATGGGCTGGTACACTACAAATACTACACGAGTGGTTGTCAAGTCATTTAAAATTACAGTATTTTATCGATCGTGTACCTGAAGTGTGTCAAACGAATCCACTCCTACCAACTTTAATCCTTGACAATGCGCCTGTCTATTTCCGGATTGATTGAGCAACACTTAGAAGCTCGTATCCAAAATAACCCTCAGCTAGTAGGTATGCTTCCGCCATATGGAGTCCCTCTTTCATAAAATTCTCCTCGTACTGTAAAGCTTTACTTTTAAAAAATCGTGAAAAATTATTACAAGTGGCTAGAAACCCAAAGCGCGCAAAAAAACACATTTGAAATTGAAAGTTCTGGTTCTCCTTTTCCGAGAAATGTGTTTAACGGCGTGTTTCAAAACTGCACATTTAACACTAAGTGATGTACGAACTATTATGCTGCATTCGAACCGGATATATTTTTAATTCTATTTTGAAAAGCATCACTTTTCATATCATGGACAACTTTTCAATGCATGAAGAATTCAAAATTCCATACATCAATTCAATGAAATTATAATATATCATTAACCCTATCCATACCGGGGGGAGGGGGGCTGATTCGGCCCCCCTGTTTTATTTTTGCTGCCATTGTTTTTTGGATAATCGCGTGATCTCCAGATTTCATGTCTTTTCCTAACTTTATGTTTAACAACTTTTAGTAATATTTTAATCGGGGGGCGAACCCCCCCTCCCGGTACCTGGCTGCCCTAAATAGCCCTGTATGGATAGTGTTAACTAGCAGAGGGTACCCTCGTTGCTGGGCACATGCCTAACCCTAACCTTAACCCAGAGAAGGACTGGACAGCGAACGAACACCTATTCACAGACGACACAACCGCAGTAACCCAGGAGAAGAGCGCCCGAGTGGCAAGTACTGCCATGCAGGATACCTTAGAACACCTGAGCAAATGGGCACGAAGTGTAAGGTGCTGCAAGAGAATAGGCAAGAGCAAGAACGATATCTGCAGAGCATGTCTACTGGAATCAGAGACAGTCGAACACATAGCCACTGATTGCCCAGCTATCCACAACCTCCGACAAAAATGGAGCATTCAATTGGTCTTAACAATCTGGTGTCCGACCCGGTCCAGGCGTCGGGTTTCTGGGAGGAGTTCAAAGGAAGGTCACCCCACAGTACAGTAGTTCCCTTAATTTTGATTGCATGACGACGACGTCAACAAGAATGAGAGAATGCTCGTTACACTCGACCCAAAAGAAATCAACGGGAAACGGCAATTCAACCCTACTTTCCAAGGCAGGGCGATTCCTCAAACATCAGCCATCACTTTTCTAGGAGTGATGATCGACGAAGTTCTTCGGGTCAATGCACAGGTCACAGAAGCGAAGGAAAAACTGAGAACCAGAACGAACATCATAGGAAGACTCACAGCAAAGAGCTGGGGCCAAGACAATTCAACACTCAAAAATATGTACACTCAATACGTGGCCCCAGCGGGACTTTATGCCCTGGGAGCCTGGGGCGGGTTACTCAGGAAATCAGCGACCGAAAGACTGGAAGTAGAAGAACGAAGAGCCGCCCGACTGATATCCGGATGTACCTCGTCTACTCCTCCTATCGCCCCTCTCCTATCCGAGACAGGAATTACTCTGATCAAATGTCTAATCCCAATGAAAGCCTCACAGCTTTTGGAGAAAGCCCTACGATCAAACGTCAGCTAACCCACCAAAAGAGCCGCCCTGCGAAACACTAAACCCTGTCTCAAAATATATACCTCTCTCTCCCTATCTCTGTCTATTCCTCTCCCTCTCTCCCCTGTCTAGCCCCTCTATCTCTCTGTTTTTCTCTCCCCTATATCTCTGTTTCTCCCCTCTACCTGTCTCTTTCTCTCTCCACCCTATTTCTCTCCCTCCTCCCCTATATTTATGCCTCTCTCTCTCTCTCGCCTATCTCTCTGTTTCTCCCTATCTTTTTTCTCTCACCCCCTAACTCTCTCTCTCTCGCTCGTTCTTTCTCACTCTCCCCCATATCTTTATGCCTCTCTCTCTCTCTCGTCTATCTCGTTCTCTCTCTCTCTCCCTTTCTTTCTCACTCTACCCCATATCTCTATGTCTCTTTCTCCCACCTATCTCGTTCATAATTGACTTCATTCATAACAAGGGGGATATTTTGATTATGCAAGGATGTTACCAGATTGCTCGTGTAGCGAAGGAGACGTTGACAGCTCATAAATGAGTATAAAGCCAAACTTTTCTTTTATTAGTAGCAAAATAGAGAAAGAGAAAAGGAGCATAAATAGGAAGAAGGCGCAGAGGGCGCTAAAAATGAAAAAGGAAGAAGGATCATAATTAGGATAAAGGCGCAGTCGAAGGCGTATAGTATTTAAGGCCAAATTTTTCTTAAAGAGTCACGTTTTCCGCCGCCACCCACGTTTGCGACTATATATAGGGTAAATGCAACTGTTTTACCTGGACCCCCCTCGAGAATTTTCTTGTTGCGCCACTGGTGAGTATGTATTTATTTATCAAAAAGTCAAAATATTATTTTGTTCCTCCACTTTTGAATTACTTGTCACGTTTTATATTGTTCCTTGATGCTTGTATAAGCGAAACATGTTCAGAATAAATGTTGACCAACCTCTTTGTAAACTTATTTCTCTTTAAACTTCGTAAATTCAGTACTATGTTTATGATACTACTATTAGTAGCACAAAGATTTCCGACATATTTTAATTCGAGAGAAGTATGGTTTTCAATAAATTTATTATAATCGTATATACCGTAAGTATACTGTAGTATATACTGTATCTTCGTGAGTATGAGAGTATAAAATATGGCTATCAGTCATTAGATCGAACGCTTCCAAAGTTTCCAATAGTTCAGAAGGTCTAACAATTCGAGTCACAAAAGCGATCTCGCCTAAAGTCTCTAGGCATCACTTCTGTGTGGCATCGAGGGAACTTTAGCGAATGCGCAAATCACAATACATCTACCGATGTTCGGAAATGGATTGTTTAAATATCGTTTAATGCTCAGTAGCATGGAACATGTCTGGAATTTCTCTTTTTGTCTAGTACATTTGTCCACTGCACCTATGTATACTGTATATTTAAATTTATGAAAAATATTAGGGACATCGTCAGAGTGACTGAAAGAATAAGTCACAAAATCACTACTTTGTCTCGGAAAAGTATAACATGAGACAAAATATTAGGTGAAAGTATACGATTTTACCATATTTCTACATTGTTTTATCTTTGACGGTGTTTGTAAATCATAGAAGATCTAACATTGTTACAGTAATTGTAAGTCGCACTTGGAGGATTATTTCAACAGTTCTCAACATAATATGCTAAAAAAATGAAACAGTTTCTTTCAATTTCCCTATCTATGCCCAATATATCAAGTTCACCGTAAGGTTACGTACAAATTTTCTTGTTCTCTTTTATATGCTTTAGGAAAACTATTTCCTCCTCTTGTTTTATAAGATTTATAGTTGGAATTATTGACGCCAATTTATGAAGCCTTTGATTCATCGGATTCGCATCATTTGAATGCTCGTTATACTTTGTATCACCACCAATGATCTTCTCTGGTAATCCCTATGTCCTTGGAAGCCAGTTCGTACACCTAACGGCAGCTGAAGTACAGATTCACTTTCTTTATTTTTTAAGAAGGAATTCGACCGTCCTCTCGCTGAAGTTGATCCATTCCTACCTCCAGTAAGCTCACCTGCTGCACGAACGTATTGCTGAAAGAAATGGCTAAGTTGATGATGACCAGGTTGTAGAGAGGCAGCAGAATGTCTTTGCATCCAATGAGAAGATGGGACTGAGATCTACTATACAGTGCCTGCCTATGGACACGGAATTAACCACACACACCTACAAAACCATGTAGCTCCAGTAGGGTGCCAATAGCGCATCGAGGACTACGTGATAACAATTATCACGTAGTCTTCGTAGCGCATATGGGAAAAATTAAAAATTAATATTTTTGTACGGCCCTTGGTGTGTTACTGTGCTGTAATAAGAAAACATCTCATGTAAAATTGGAATCGAATCGGTTTATATTTAGAGGTGGCGTAACTGCAACCTGTAATATGTGTTCCCCTGTAGCGTGCCTGCTACAAAGAGCGCCGCGCATCACGTTCCACACCTCTCGTGACCCAATGGCGTCACTCATTAAAGCCAAAAAGCGGCTCCATCTAGTCTCGTGACGCAGTGACTTCACTCACAGCAGCCATCTTCGGAGCCAAACTCCCCTCTTGTGGCGCCGTGCTCAAGCGGGTTTTCTACTTTCACAACGTGGAAAAGGAAAATGTCGCCAACAGCGCCTCGACCACTGTCCAAGAGATTCTAAGGTTATGGGAAACCGCGAGGATCCCAATGATGACGGTAAAAAGCGTCGTTCGCAAGGTGGAGGTTTTGTTTAAGGACTGGAATGCGCTCGTGGCAAGAGCGACGAACAAGGAGAAGGAGGAAGATTTTCAAGAGGCCCAAAGCGCCGCATCCATTTCTCATACAAGAAGGCGGACTGGAACCTCTCCGCGACTCTTCTCGACGACGCCTTGGCAGACTGGACTCAGACCCCTCCGCTGTCATCCCATGATGCCGAACGTCATCTTTCTTCGGCAATCTTCCAAGCCGCCAGGGCCTCTATCCTAAGAGGCGACCGGCGAACATAGTCAGCGTGGTGGAATGAGAAGGCGGAGCGGGCCTGCATCGCCAGAAGAACCGCACTCGAGGCCCTGCGTGCCGACCCATGGAATGATGACCTCGCAACAGCTTTC
>JAUYWV010134545.1:0-10930 GCA_032274565.1 Nematoplana nigrocapitula
CATGGGCAACATCTTAGCCAAATTTGGTGCTTTTGGAAGAATTTGAACCAAACGGCCCCAAAATAGCCCTAAGCTCCTCGACTAATATACAACACTAATCTTTGCAGAGTGAGAGGGTAGCCATTTTGAAGAGAGATATGCGTGCAATATGAGAAAGGCGCTGGTGGTGGGGCTTGGACAAGCTATGCTTAACTGTACAAACAATGGACCAGTTGAACTACACTGTAATTATTACTGAAAATAAAGCAAACACTGAGCACCATCTAAAATACCAAGAATCTTCTACCATAAAAATAAAAGTTCCAGTGTGAATCGATGTGATTCAAGCACTGATTAATCATGAAAAACGAAAAGCAAAACAGAGAAATCTGAAGAATATTACGTAATTATACGTAATTCAAATGATTGCAAAGTACTTGTGTTATTAACCCTTGAAATTGGTATTATATCATATTATTTGATTATCTGTCCTGTCTTGGTATACCGTTTGCGCAATGAAATGTAGTGCTTAAAAGTCAAATCTGATGACCAGCATAAATCTGCTTTCAGACAAACCATTTTTTAATATTTTACAACAGAAAAAATGATTACGCATATACAAAGACGTATATAATCATCAAAAGAGAGTTTTGATGCAACATGGAACGCTTTTGCGTGTTTTGCAGTTTCCGGTTATCGTTGATCTAGCCCAATTCCCCCGTTTAGTCTCAAATGTTGCCCAATAACTACAATTTCGGTCTACATGTAAGTAACTGCTATCTGACATCTGTAGCAATATGATCATAATTTAAAATCAATGATTATGTAGATTAAACCCCTGACTGTTAGTCAGTAACTAACTAATCAAAACTATTGACCGACTTCCAAATTATTGATGATTTATGTGATCACACTCGGAATTCCACTGGACAATGCTGTATAGATATGATTGCAGATTACTTCGAAGTTTAAATGATTTAAATGAAGCAATCACACCAATCAGATCAGATTCTTATTGATTATTGAATTTGATCGATAGTATGAGTAGACAGCTCTGTTAGGCCAAGGTATCGCCTTATAAAAAGAACAAATTAGCGTATAGTCTAATAGAAACAAGGTTCTCATTTCCCCCTTTCCGGGCAACATCTGACATCTGCTGGTTGTCTTGGAACAACGAAAGTATTTTTTCAGTAGTATTTTTCTACATATAACCATACAAACAAAATGTACCGAGTTTTCCTATATACTATCTGATGAAAACAAATGACAAAAATTGCACACTTCTTTGCCCGAATTTCTTATCCACTTGCCCAAACGTAATAGAAAATCAACGCGAAAGGTGTGTAACTCAATGTTATCTAATGTTACCACCGTCCAACATATAGCGTCACTACAGAGGGGGAGACGACAGACAAAATCGATTGACTATATGGCAGAAGTTCAACCAACACACAAATTAATAATCTACTGTATTCCACCTGTATATAGCTCCCCAGAGAGAAAGCGTTTGACTCTACGCATAGTTAAACTGAATTTATTTAATATCAGCTATAAAAGATAATTGTTTCATGATATTGATTTGGCATGAACCTTGTTTAACTTATACAGTATATGAGACTAATAATAAGGATAGAAAAACAAATGGTACTTTTTATTAAAGAGTAACGATGAAAGTCGAGTAGGACAAAATCTCACATCTTCTGCCAGCTTTCAGTTCAATTCGTCTGTGTTTGTGTGAACTTGTCTGCTCCTTTCAGTTCAACATTCCTCGCATCGAAGGTGCATATATACTGTAAGTGTATAAGTTCCTACTATTCACAAGTCTTTCCGAATTCAAAAGTTATCAGATCGGAAAGGATTGTAGAGATGACTCTGTCACACACATTATACCCTACCCTTCGCCTCAGCGGTTTCTCTTAGCTAAGAAATCCCCCCCCCCATTTAAACCGTCGTTTGCTATATTTATTCAGATAAATTTCCTTTTCACAACTCCTGCGAACGTATTGCGTGGTTCTACGTATTATTGGTTGCACAGTATATCGACTTGCGGAGAAGGAATTTCCAACATCTACATACTGTTTTTTCGTACTTCTAATTTGAGAACAAAACCATCATTTTACAGACAATTTGTCATTTACCTGTTTTGAATGAAGTAATGTTTTCGTGGCATGAGGATGAATTATGTACAGTATATAAAAGGGTTGTCGCAAAACCACTATTTCCCCATTTTCCTTTTTCCAGTTTTTTAGCATTGAGTCGTCAGACTGCAACTGGTGAACGTCAACTGATTGTCAATTCAATTAATGTGATGATGAAATATATATGCCTGGGCAATCAATAGGTGAGGCTATATCGGTAGACAGAAAATATATTACCAAAAACCTCTCTACAGTATATACTGTACGTTAAAGAGAAACACACTTCAATTTAATAATTTGACGTTTATTTCTGTGTGATTTATACATCTATGTCCTGTTCAGATAAGCTATATTATTTAAAAAATAAACTTAAAGAGTCAACAACTAAATTGAATTATAAGTCAGTGGTCTGCCTTGACCGTGTTCATCAGTTCAACTTGTGCCTCTGATATTTAATTGAATCATTTAATGTTAATTATACAGATTACGACTGCCCAGGTTGTCCATTCAGGCAGAAATCGCGAAATTATCAATTAAAACGGCAGAACGTTGTCGGTTGTTGTACATCTTTAATGCCTTCCTGTTTATCTTAATTATGTTGACACCAAGTTCAGACTCAATCCAATTCCAAAATAGTCTGAGAAATTTCATTTTCAACAATGCGGGACAAACATACATATAGATACATTTATGTTACCTACTCATCAACGATTTGGATGTCAATTTGAAGTACGTAGATGAATCTATACTTCTGTAGAAATTGTGAAGCAACCAGAATTGTCCCGCAGGCAACAGAGAGCTGAAGAAATTCTCCTCTGGATCAAAATAAACGATATGAAACTGAAAGCGAAAAATCGCAAGATCTCCAAATTTCATTTAAAGAAGGGTTGCACGCGTGGCCTACTCTGGAAATTGAGGGAACTGAAATTTAGGCAGTAAGATCTGCGAAGCTCTATAGGGGTCCATGTCAAATCGACCATAACATGGGACACCCACGTAAGTGAAATGGTTCTGAAAGCGAGCAAACGTATTTACTACATGGTTATACTAAATAGATCAGCTGTCCTGGACCAAGATATAGTCAGAATTTACTGCGCCTTGATCAGACCCGTCCTGGAATATGCGTGCATGTTCTTCATGGAACACTTAACTGCAGAAAAATATTGATAGGGTGCAGAAGAGAGTCTTAAGGATCATATTTTCTGATTTATTCTACCGAGAATCGCTTCGATCTAAATACACGCCGTGAACAATTGTGTAAAAACCCTTTTTCGTGAAATAATCCCGGACAACCCTCTTTTCCAGACCCTACTGTCAGACTATCGTATAAGAGATATCCCAGTTTTGTTGCAGCATAGGCCGACCATTTTGTTAGATGCAGAACCTAAATATTCCTGAACAGTTTGATCCCTTGTGGAATTATGCATGAATGAAAATGTACTTGTAACATCAGACCATTGATCTTCTTTCAAGTATTTCGAATAAAACCCTTTATTATTACTGACAGATCCTCATATAAACATAGATGCAAGGATGCCACAATGCCTGCTTGTTTGCTTTAATTATATTCATACCAAGTTTCAATTAAAACCAATTAAAAATTCCTGAGAAAATCGACTTTGAACATTTATTATATAGTATGTAGTACATATTCACTGTAAAAAGAGTAATTTTTCTCTTCAGAAACTTAAACTGGTTAAACGTCACGAGTGAAAACATACCTTTAGATGAATGGACTCATCCCTTCCAAATATCAATCAATAATATAATCGATTTTTTTAAAAAACATCTTGTCTATATCTAACGCGGCATAACGTTTTGCATTGGGGCTCATTAATTAACCAGAAACATACATACGGAAGCTGGTTAACTAATGTTAACTTCTCAACCAGGCTCGCCCGACTAGTAGCAATACCTGGGAGTGTTGAGGGCAAATTAATGCACGGGGTTTTTGTCAATCCCTTAGTCACCGAAAAAGCAGAAAAGAAAGCAAGCCAATTAGGCATGACATTCGCGCGCTAGCTCAGCAGCAGAAGTTGTTAAGTCCATTTTCACGAAGCAACGTTAATCTCCTGTTCAATCCTCTTAGCTCGTTCTCTCCCATTGAATTAATAAATAAATTATTCGAACAAACCTTTTTGGCAAAGCGGTAAGCCCCCTATGTGAACTCGTTTCCAGTTTTTTTGTTGTAAAAAGTCACACTATATACAGTGGATAGGACAGTGTAGTCTGTCGGTAAAAACGAAAAAACCTTTTCTCAAAATTTAGGATTCTCAGCTATATTCCTACATCTGTATTTTCTTCGACTATATAGTAAATCGGTTTCCATAATAGAGAATAGAATTTTGCGTACACTAACGCTCGCTGTTATGCGAGGCTTATTTCCATTGTGTTTTATTCTCCCTCGATGGCGCACTACTTTGAAGATTCCATGACATATAAAGTGCTTCTTTTAAGACGAGTCCATAACGTATAAAGTCCACTTTATGTACCATGGAGAAAAAAAATACTATTTATAATATATGCTACTTTTAAGCCACTGGAAGATACAAAAATTTAAAATATTGATTAGCTTTTTATGCTAGTACTTTTTTCATATATTAAAGCGAAATTATGCTTTAGTGTTTAAAGAGTAGCATATATATGGAGAGCTTGCAAAAATTAATTTGTCCATGTGTTTGCGTGTCTGTTCGCTATCTCCTCCTAAAGCATCAATCGCAGAATACTGAGATTTTTGCTACCCACTTTGAACGGCTGAGCCATATGAGGACCATTTGGCATTAAAATGCTGCTAGTTACGGCGTTCTGCAAAAAGATTTCTAACTACTACTATGCATGTTACTTACAAGTAGTATGCTTAATCCGCTGGTAAAATTATATATCTATGCAAATGAGTACGAATCATGACGCAACGTAGCACTGAAAACTGCATAGCGCGGACAGCGAGGGGAGGAGATGAGTGTACATAAAATTTTAAATAACACTGCATAACTTTTTTCGTCAATACTACTGTTTCTATTTAAAAAGAAGAAAAAACTCTGATGCTTCTATGGAAATGGCGACAGCAATTAAGTTGCACCCTTATTGCAAGTGAAATTGCTTTGGTTACATTCCGAGCTAGCACACGCGTTTAACATTAAACGTAGATAGGATCGAATTTGAACAAGATTAGACTATAGAGAGCTACATAAGTTGTACATAGAAAAATTAGCGATTTGTGTATCCCACAGTGATATTTCAGTTTCCTTTGAAATTAATTTTAACTTAATCTGTTTACGAATCATATTAAATTTACTTTACCATATAAGTCTATATATTTAAAATTAATTCAATGGCTTTCACGAAACTGAGAAAAAAATGAAGTAGAGAAAATATAATTTCTGTCATAGTGAGAAGTATAGATTATTAATTAAAAAATTATATTGGTAATCAGTTCTACTCCCCGCCCGTCGGGAGTACTAAAGCAGAATAAGAGTTTGAATGAATCCGACAGATTATTTGAATGCATCAATCAATCATTGCCAAATTGCCTGTCCAGTAAGTTTTTACCTTTGCTTTCTGCTTTAAAATAACTCAAAATCCGTCCTTCTTCTTACTCAAATTAGACATGTTTTCCAACTTTTAATATAAACTCAGTATATTATCTTTCTAAATATCAGCAAATGGTATAGACTTTAGCCCACTGTAACTAACCCCCCCCCCCCTTGAGAAATTTATTTGCTAAATATTCTCATATATAGATGGCACCCTAAAGAGTTGAAATCCACTTGTTCGTAAATTTCATCGAGTAGCTTTAATCCATGGCGGCCATACAAACAAAATGGCGGCCAAACTTCCGGTAACTTCAATATCTATAAAACTATCAATATTGTCTATAGCCAAATGCTTTTATAAATGTGCATAATATCATTTTACATGTCTTGTATAAGTTTCAGCTTGATCGGACAAATATTACACTCTACACAGTCAAAGCAAAACTGCCCAAAAATTGGATATTACAGATGCAAGATATACATGATGCACAATTAGTGATCGATAGCGGCTTGATCAACGACTTCCACAATTCTACAGTCACTTTCCAGGAGTCGTCAAGTATTGTGGTGTCGTTAATAATTTTAAAAGCATACAGGGTTACTTATCAATCGCACCATACCTTGTATCATTCACAAAATAAGTAGAATGTTGTTATGCACATTTTATCAAAGAATATTGATATTGAAAAAATTGATCGTTTTAGAAATATGAGTTAAACCCTACATTTTGGCTAATTTGGCCATTTTGAACCGTCTTTTGACTCTGTATAGTTCACTATTTGTCTGATCAAGCTGAAACTCAGACAAAACGTGTAAAATGGTGTTATGGACATTTCCTAAAATCATTTTGCTGTAGATAACATTTTTGGTTTTAGAGATATCCAAGTTTAACCATAATTTTGACCGCCATTTCGTTTTTGTACGGCCGTAATCATCAATGAAATTGGCAAACAAGTATATTTCAACTCTTTAGGGTGCAATTTATTAGTAGATAATTGGCAACAAAATCTCCAATTGGGCATTCGATATAGGACCAACAGAGAAGATAATGCAAATTTCGTTTCCAATGATTTGGTATAGTCGTAAAATATTAGTACTTGGTGTTTCCGCCTTGAAAATATACGCCTCCGCGGTAGCTTCGTATTTTTGTTCACTGTTAAACCAGGATAAAGAAAATAATCTTTGGTGACTTCAGCTACAGCATCCAATTATGTTACCTCAGAATATTAAGTAACTCTGTCTGGGACCGGCTCCCAGAAATCTACAGTACAGCGAGTGCATTTTCTGGGATATTTCGTATTAGTAACATTTCGAATCAACCAATGTTTTTTGTATTTGGCCAGCTTTAGAGTTCGTCTGTTCATTGGGGAAAATGCGATTGCTATCATCGAATGTAGCTAAACTGTATGCAATCCGGGGAAATTCATGTGCTCCCTGTTATCACTTTTACTACATAGTGATGCTATCCGCAGCCTTGTAAGTCAATCACAATCATTCAATCAGAGTCTTCGCGTACGCTGCAGCCATAGCGTCCTTCTGCGTTGGCGGCCTCGCGTTCGCTTTCCCTCAATGCGACCCATCAGGGCAAGTTCCTCCAGCTGTTCTGTCCTCAACCGATGGTCCACGAATCGAATCTGACTGATGATTATCATCTTCATCAGCTGTCCACCTACGGGATCTTCAGCATTCTGCGTAGGAACCACATTTTTGCCGCCTGCAGGTGGGTTTCCATCTTCTTGCTGATGGTCCACTCTCACATCTATACAACATCGTGAACCAACATAACACTTCAAAATACGTGATCGGGATTTTATCGTCACACATTTCTGTTGTTACTACGCTAACAAGGTATACAAACTGGTTGACTTGTTCTAACACTCCGCCTTTCACCACGATTTTTCAGTTCGGCCTTGCTGGCTTCTTCGAGAACACCATTACAAACGAGTTTGTTTTGTTGATTCGAGTCCTTTCTTTTCGCTTTACTCCATGACCACATCCATCAGTTGTTGTAGCTTCTGCTCCTAATCCGCCATCATTGCTGTGTCGTCAGCATACTAAATAATACAAACACATCCCTATATATAGGAAGAGATGAATAGATCAGGCACACCCCTTGGCTGACGCCCGGTGCTCCCACGCCATGCACAAAGCCGTAGACGGATGCTGCGTCTGTATAATTACACCTCGCCGAGCGGCACACACACGGGCGACCCCGTCTGGTCCCCGAGTTGCTAACCAACTTGATGTCTGTGCTCCTCCTTCATACAACAACATGACCGTCCGTTGCCCACGCAGACGCTTCTATATACCTGTACACTGCTCCCAACAACGTCTGCGCCATTGCGATTCCCCTGTGGATAGAGGAAGTCGTTTACGCGGGGCTTTTAGCTCAAATTATACCGCTGCTCTCCCCTCTTTTTGTATGTGGACGTGTGCCGCCAATTTCTCCTATTAGAATAACGCAGACGACGAGTAGACGAACGACGCTCTCCCTGAAGGCAGGTAGAGTATACAGTATAGTTCAATTATGAAGATAAAAAAACGCATTTTTTAAAGAAATGAAACAACAACAATGAGACGACAACACAAAACGCCTGGCAGACACAGTACTACCTTCCCCCAGATACGAAGAATTAATTATTTCTTGACTTCACCCCATTTCAAAGAAGGCCGGTAACAGGGGGATTAGAGAGTCGACGAGAGACGAGGAAGGCAGGAGAATAGAATATTTGATATAATCAGAGAATATACGTACACTCTATACACATGAGCGCTACTGTTGTACAACAAAGTGTAAATTAAATTATCAAAACTGAGTTGAAATTAAAACTACAATATTTAGATATCTTAAAAAATGGAATTGCCATTGTCGAGTTCCTTGGGGGGCAATAGCTAATGCCCCATGCAGCCGCCTTCTCATGGCGGGGGTATCCTTCACCGGCACACAAAGTACTGCACTCCCTGCTGGGACCTTTAACGGTTTCTCTCTCTACCTCTTTCTTTCTCATCTCTCCTTCCTCTCGTTCTCTTTTTCTTCTCTTTCTCTTTCCTCCGGGAGGTCTGGGAACTAACGCGTCCCCTCAACTGGGAATTACAACAACAACAATAAGTAATAACAAATACGAAAAAATGTCAATAGCAAAGAGAATTCCAAATTAAAATCAGATAAAAGAAAGGCAGCAAAAAACAGTGTGAAACGAATAGCAAAGGAGAAACCTCGTGAGAACAAAGGCAAAGACAAGAGACGGATGAAATTAGAGGATGGATTACAATAACTTCATAAAACAATCAACAACAATAAATTTGATTTGATTTCTCTTTAACTTATATACGCTCATCTGTAGAATGTGACCTTTCAAAACTGAAAATCATACACGCAGTCTGTCAGACGTTCATCAACCCCCACTCTTAAGTCCAGGAAAATGATATTCCATTCTTGCAGGAGCCATTTCAACAACTGAAGTCGACTGGAAGGTGGAGAATGATTCTACCGCACTCTGCGCCCAACTTCAGCCCACATGTTCTTAATATATAGGATTGCGTCGCGATGTTTGCTGGCCACACCATTCGGACTACTCCAGTCTGGTGTATATGAAAGGCATTGGAACGATGAGGTCTGGCGCTTTCTCATCCTGGAGCACCGCAGAGTGGCCAAACAGGTGAACATCCGGGATGACCAGCGAAGCTGTAGGGTCTCTTGTAGATACTGTTTTCCTCTATACAGCATCATCTATGTGATTTTCAGTTGTAGATGTAACCTTCTACTCTAATGGGCGTATCTCAATCGTTTTGTTGTTGATTGTTTTATGTTGAAATTGTGTTACGAAAACAACGATATTTGACAGAGGAGTTTTTGCTTTACAAATATATTTCTAGATAATCTTTAGCTTTTTCTGAAGACTGTAGACAATGAGGAATGAAATAAGATAAAATAAAAGTAAGTGAGAGAAAAGACACAATAGAAAGGAAAGGGAGGTAGGGTGTGAGTCAGTACCTTAGAGTTTAGAGAACTCCTAACTATTGAGCCTAAAAGTTGGCATTCGTTTAAATGGCTTGCTTAAGTTGTTTCAAACAAATCTGAAATTTTTTCTTTGGCTATAAATATCGGATTAGAAATGGTTTAGAAGACTTTCTTTTTCTGAAGGCCAAGAGTTCAGCTGATCCTGTGGCCTCATATTGGGGCGAGGAGTTTCGCCGGAAGTCTTCCGATATCATCGATTAATTTCGCCCCATCCAGGAAGACCTCCTGAGTGGAAGACGAAGGTCCCCAGACTTTCCTTCTCCAGTGGGCTGCCCCCACGTCGTTGCATTCCACCAAGAGGTTTCTTACGTATAGGTCCAGATCTTCATTCCTACGTAGAGAGCCATTTCCATGTTATATAGGCGAGCCCTGTTTGATTATCTAGATAGCCCTTTCTCTCGTTAACCAGATACTTCTTCGCTTCCGTCTGATGGCAGCCTTCATAGTGTCCAATGGTATCTGGGCGTGTGTCTGGTAGAGTTATCTGCCCCTATGTGACAGGCAGGGCACCCGCCCTCTAGTTCCCCTCGATACCCGTTAGTAATGTTCTCGGGAGGTCAAACGTACAATAATTGCAATATTATTTAATATAAATTGTTGATGTTGACAAAATGTAACGTATACGGCAACTACGGAGGAGCTGGGAGACAATTCCGTATACAGTATATCACAGCTTGGAAACAACACGGCATTCCAAGGATTCAAGGAATCACGCTAGCTGTGCATATTACGCCGTTATTGATGGGCATTCTCAGTGAGGAAAGAAACTCTAGGGTATTTATGTTGCTAATGCTGGCGGCGGGGGGGGGGGGGGTGTCTGAAGACCATAGTAAGATGACGGGTGCTGAATACACAACAGACCTTCTCCGTCTATCTCCCTTTCGGCCTAGTACATAGTACGGAGTAGAGACGCCGCTAGAAGCTAGGTTTATAGATTGGCGGTGGGGTGGATTAGGCTCTGCCTGGAAGAATATCTCTGATCGGGGCACAATATCCCTGTCAAAGAGTGAAAAATGACCGCGCAACGCCAACCACAAACAAGTAAGCTCTTGCCAACGTCCATGGAATCAGAGTCTCCTGCTAGACTCACTAAGTTTCCCCACAGTTCTCACTACTACCACCTCCGCCATGGTACACTGAATACGTTCGGAATTACCTAGCCGCCAGCCTGCTAATGAAAATATACTGCAAATAAAGGGATATCCGGCACAGTTACGCAGTATGGAAAATCCACCCCCCCCCCAAAAAAAAAAGAGACA
>JAUYWV010134556.1:0-10929 GCA_032274565.1 Nematoplana nigrocapitula
TCTACAATTAAAGAAAGTATTGTTTTAAAAATTGTTGTTGGCCCTTAAGGGGAGGTGGAGGCCATTATTATAAAAAAATCTTATCTTGTATTTGCATACTACCAAAGTATACTCATCTGTTTAACAATAAAAGTGTTGGTAACGTTTTATCAGGACAACTTGTATATTGTATTTCAGTTTTGTGCTTTTTCATACTTACGATTTTTTCATGTTTAGTGGTCTTTAAATTTTTTCTGTAGTCTGGATTTTTATCATTAGGTTTCCGCGGGCACCATGAATAGGTATATCAGATAAGTGAGTTACAAATAAAGGCATTTTCTTTTTAACCTAGGGGAAGAGTAACCCCAAAAAAGAGCTGGTCGGTTTGGACGACATTTGCATGGTAGGCTCCAGGAAACCCGGGGTTTTCCCACCGCACTTCATAGTGTTCAATTTGCCCTAGAGGGCCACCGGCATTGTGACGGGTCATGTTTATTAGTTACTGCACAGAACGAGAGAGTAGGCGAGGATGTCACTTGGCTACAAGAGCCCATAATACAGTATGGTAGCTAGCAGGATGTCACATGGCTCAGAGAGCCCACAGTACAAGGCATGCACATGTAGATAAAAGTGCTCGGAGGCACGACATACACTGACAAACATACACATGGCATACATATACAAACAGAAAATAGTGCTCGAGGGCAAGGCATACAAATTTCGGACAAACAGGAGAATAGAGAGTAGTGCACGGAGGCAAGGTTACACATTATCAGATTAACATAAAGCAACAGTTCGCACGAGAGTTTCCTATGCTCCGTTCGAGTGGGTATGGTCCCGGTAGATAAATCCGAGATCTCGGAGGACGATCTCTGAAACCTGCTGCATGTGACGTTTCTGCAGCCTCAACTGGCACAGCGCCCACCCCGCGTCTGCTATTTATGAGTTTCGAAAGATTCATTGATCATGAACCGAACCAGGACAAGATGCATAAAAACTTGTTATTATGTTATTTGCTGAACATGTTGCTTGTACATTAATAGATGCATATCCCTTTCGGTTGATATATTCATCAGCAAAGTTTGCTTGTGAAGGTTTTTGGATTTTTACATGGGTACAATCAATGGCACCAATCACTGAAGGATAATTGAATTTTTGATACCATTCACCTTTTGCCTGAAATAAAGTATACTTACAAATTCAACAAACAATACTTAAAGCATAAAACTATTAATTGATTCCTTACCCTTGTTACTTCATTTTGGGAGGTTGGCCATTTAATCCAATCATCTTTCTTCTCCACAATTTTCTGTAAAGTGTACCAAATGGAACGTGAAACCGTACTTTGGGTTACTCCTTTGTCATAGGCTATTCCTTCCTGAAATCCAGGGTCAGCCAAGAATCGCAAAGTAATCTCCATCTTTTCCTTCACACTAAGAGCTCCTCCCCTGGTCTCATGTGTACCATCAGGTAAAAAGTGCTCTGTTAACCAATTTACATTTTCCTCGGTAAATCGAAAAAGCTTTCTATACTGATTTGGTTCATCACAAAACTGAAATGGAATCAACAATATAATGTTAATACAATATTACTTTTATACATATGCATAGTATAATTGGTGAGGTGAAATATCAAGTTAATATTTGTGTGTTAGCTTAGTGTAAGTGTATTGAAACCTTTGCAAAATGAAAAAAATACTTCACTTTCACTGGTGTTAACACTACTGAAATATATATTTTTAGCATTTTCTCATTCTAATTTATTTGTTGTTTAATATTTATTTTATTTATTATATTTTAAAATAATGTTATTTTAAAATTTTAGTGATTTATTTTATTTTATTCGGTTTAATCTTAATTTCAAATTATTGATCTTTTAGTAATTTTTTTAATTATAGTCATTTGTATCAATTTAATTTTAATAAACTAATTTAATTTTTAAAATAGTAAGATAATTAAGATAGTAGACTACTAATTTGTAATTTTCGTAACGCTGTATAATAATTATGTTAACACCAGTGAAAGTGTAAGTATTAATTAACACCTTATACAGTTTTAGAAGCGAAGAGTTAACACTATAACACTTACGCCGGTGTTGTAACTCAAGAGTTGACCTCACCCAGTGTATTCATTATTACTATAACATATAGTACATTCAAATTGACTTACTCTTCTTTCCTTAAAAAATCGCTGTTGTATTGCACCTACGTTAATAAATTCAGCCATATTTCAAGCATCAACTGAGTAGCTTAAAATATTATGAGATATCGCTAAAATTAAAAGTGAAGACTTGGTTTTTATGCATACGAATACACAAACAATGATATGTTAGACATAGCGATCGCTAGAAATGAGGGTTATCTTATTTTTTATGTAGTGATCGCTTATTAAGCTAATTTTTCATAGCGAACGCTACGAAAATGTTTATGCCTTAGAATCAATAAAGCAATTTCGCTTAAAAAAGTAAGCGAACGCTGCAAAACATATTTTTATGCATAAGGCTTATAGAAACGACGACATTCAAGAAACTTGGTGAGCCAAAAGAGTCTATCAAGCCGGATGGCGACGGAGGCTGCGTCTGCAGCTTGGTTCGATCACTTATTACACAGGAGATTTCTATATTGTCTATATATTGACTTTACGTAAAGTTCGTTACTTATCAGACGGAACAGCCGATTGTTGGTGATTTCATGTATTGACAAAACGATCGCCGAATATATTCACTAGTGAGTAGTGGCTTATTGACAACAACATCATGGAACCGCTGAGAAGGCTCAGTATCATCCTACGTAGCTAGACGGAACGCGCCCATTGAAAATTTACGCCTGATAGAGTAATTTCATCTCTGCTGTCAGTAGCCAATCAGCATGCGCCATTTACGTTGCGTTATATTACTTTACGTTATATATACGTTTACGTTATATTTATAAAAGTCTTTGGTATCATCACTGATCGACGCCATCATTGCTAGAACCGAAAACTCCCGATCGAAAACATTCCAGTAGGCTACTCCTCGTCCATCAGACACACGATCCAACTTCGGGGCGCTACTTCCGACTGCAGTGGGCCAGGCATTCTCGTGAACAAGTTTGTGGTTGTTTATCAAGGCGATGGCTAGAGTCTCAGATACGACGTCGTTTGTCACGAAGCTGCATCCGGCGATACCAAAATTTACGACAACAATAATTGTGGCGGTGAAAGTCTCTTTGAAGGATGTCAAGGTTGAGATTTGAAAACATAAGAATTGTGATCTACCATTTCGTCATTTCGTATAAACTTTAATTCCCAATAGTTACAAATGATGCTAAAGCAGACTGGAACAGAAAGAAAAAAGATATGACAACAATGATAAACAAATAAGCCACAAATGCAACATGTGTAAAATTAACGAAGCGATACAACAAGCACTTCGTTGATATAAAACTATCACATTCTATTACCGGAATATCTTGAAATAGTTTTTAGTGTATTGAATGAGGTATTTGACTTCCTTATATGAATAAAATGAGAGCCACAAAGTAAAGATAAAGAAAATAAAAGATTTTATTACCGAAACGTTAGGCCATTAAATCTTTTATTTTATATCATTCTTATTTTGTGGTTCTTATTTTTAATTAGCTTTTAGAGTACAGGTTTATTTCATCTGCTGTTTAAATATACTAAAAACACCGGTCTTTTTAAACTGTATCATCTGGAAGTAGCTTGTTTATACTTTATGTGATAAATCATGTCATTGTTAACTCAGTCAGCCGGCATTCAGCAACTCCTGAAAGCGGAGAAAGATGCAGATCAAAAAGTCAACGAAGCAAGAAAACGTAAGTGTGTTTATTTATATCTGGCCTGATAGTGGTTTCATATTAATATAACTTAAGTCTTAACTGTAACGGTTATCTACAATGTCAATAGGGTTGTCCAAAATTCCGAACTTCGTCAAAATCGCTTCTATACCACATGCCCCATTTTCTATAGTGGTTAGTAATAAGCAGTGAAAATTTTAAGAGATTTGGAAAAGACAGAGGTTGCACAAAATTGCTGTTTTTTAGCACTGCAGAGTGCAGTTGATATTTTAGGCAACTTTTTGCTATTTCCTTCAGTTTACTCTTGTTATAGTAAATTTTCTAGTGATATTTTGTATAGTAAATTCTAATTTATTAAACTTTAAGTAAATGGCTAAGTAGCCAGCAGAATATTAAAATTCTAGAAATCAATATTTCAGCGATTTACTTTTAAATATCTGCTTTACTTTCTTCGTAGATAGGGAATACAATAATGGCGAAAAGAAAATTAGAAACAATTCATCAATTATATATAAGCAACTTATTGGCAAATAAAACATTGTAATTTACAAATTATATTATATATATTGCGGATGGTTGGAGTATATTAGATGATATATAAAGGCATAGCCAGGGGGGTGCTAGCTGGCCCAGATCCCCCCTAGAATCAGGGCAGTGCCCTTTTTGTTCTGAGGCAATTTTTTATGTTAATCCTTTAGGGACTGGTGGTATATTTATATACCATATGGCATATATTTTTCGTACTATATTTATTTATATTACTATTAAGTAATCTATCCTAAATTAATTTGTTTTTTTTACTGCACTAGTTGTTTCCAGTCTCACACTGACAATTATTTCAAATATTTGCGTGATTGGTCTTATTATTTATAAAGGTGAGTTTAATTTGTATATGAAAATAAAGCAAATGTATTATATATCATAGACTAATAATAATAAGACACATCATTTAATTATATTTCACCTATACAATTTTATTAAACGTACGTGATATATATATATAGACCACCAGATGCTAAGGTTGTCCATTCATATACAATACTTAAAATTTTTTGTAAAAAGTCAGTAATTGAAATTATTCTTATAAATATAAATTTTAATAAAACCATTGACAGTTTTTCAAAAAAAAATTATTGGCCTGGTCAGGATTCGAACCGGGTCACCTATACAGTAGACATACACGCTATCCACTAGGCCACAGAGAATTTATAATTTGTATATATTGACAAGATAAGTTTTTTTATAAATAATCATATAAATAATGGTATTTGAATTTCAGGGAAAACAAGTTATGCCTTCCCGTGACAGAAATCGGAAAAAGAGGAACAACAAAAAAATCACAATTTCAGTAAAATGTGCCTGCATAGATTCATTCTTCAGGTAATTGTCTATTCTGACATTTATTACATTAATCAAGTTTTCATCCCTTGGACTTAGTTGAGATTTGAATCAGCATCTTATAATTCTTAATATGTGCAACGATTCTCCAACCTGATTGTGCCATATATAATTTAGGATTTCAATCATGGATTTCGTCTTTTTCAGTTCTTTATTGTCAATGCCTTCTGTTGGGCCCAGTTTTTGGGAAATGGCCACCTCGTCGGATGCCGCCATTGGTGGCAATGATGATTTGCCTGAGAATGCTGAAACAAGTACTGCAGCAATTACAACAGACTCCGGTGAGAAAAAGGATGATAGTCCAATGGCATCATCGTCTACGGAGGATCTCCGCCACGTCCATGAAGATCACAAGTCCAGTTGTTTGAAAGATACAATTACTGACCCCAGACCTGTCCCTGAAATATGCCAGACAAATAAACCAGCCAAAAATGTGTCAATTTGGGTGACATCTATGATGTCATCAATAGTATGAATGATGACAGGGTTCCTACCACTCCTGGATCTCCTGGATCTCCTGGATAACTCCTGGATATCAAAGTACCCTCCTGGATATCCTGGATAACTCCTGGATATCAAAATACCCTCCTGGATATTTTTTGTATTGCTTTAAAAAAAGTATTTTACTCCTATTTTTTAAAAAAAGGTAAAAAAAAATTCCGCTACGCGGAATTATAGATTGTTCACATTTTTTATTGCTTTAAAAAATACTCCAAATTTGTTTAAAAAAGGTTTTAAAAAAAATCCGCTTCGCGGTATTATAGATTGTTTATATTCTAGCATATATTGTTGTCATTAGAGATATAGGTGCTAATCATGATCAGTATGATCACAGGGAGATAGGCGACCCTGGCATGATGAGCTGTCATTAGGTAGGTTTTAGGCAAGATCAGTATGATTACAGGGAGATAGGCGACCCTGGCATGCCGAGCTGTCATTAGGTAGGTTTTAGGCAAGATCAGTATGATCACAGGGAGATAGGCGACCCTGGCATGCCGAGCTGTCAAGTAAAGTTTAAATGTTATATTATTTTCTTTTAACTTATTGTATTTACTTATTATATTTAATTATTTATTATTTTGTACTGCATCACTGATTTATATTACTTTACACTTACTGTTAATATTTGATTATTATTTTTACTAATTAATTATTATTCATTTCAGATGCCACCAAAATATAATTGTAAATTCCAAACAGATTGGTTAGATCCTCTTATTTGTCCGGATTTTCAAAGCTGGCTTCGTCCTGTCCCAAATAATGCAAATAGTGCTTTCTGTAAAATTTGCAACAAAAGCTTTGATATAGGTAATATGGGAAAATCAGCAATTCGAAGCCATGAAAGTCGACCAACACATATAAAGAATATAAAACAATCAAAACTCTCCAACATTGAAAATTTTCTTCATAAGAAAACTTCAAACTCTAATGTTGAACTTAATACACCACCAGCTCCATCATCTTCTTTAACACCCTCTACAAGTCACATAACTCCTGTTACAACGCATGTCATAAAGTATGAGACTACAAGGGCTGAAATAGTATGGGCATTAGACAGCATAAAAAAACATAGGTCATATCATTCTTCAGATGATCAAGGGAAAATTTTTCAAGCCATGTTTCCAGACAGCTCTATTGCAAAGAACTACCAAATGGCAGAGGATAAATTGTCCTATACAACTGTATTTGGATTGGCACCGCACTTTCAGCAGGAAACCCTTACTCGTATTCGTTCTGCACCTGAGTTTTCTATATCATTCGATGAAGCCCTTAACAGTGTAATTCAGAAAGGTCAACTCGATCTGTGGGTCAGATATTTTGATGACAATACTGGGCGTGTTATTTCAGAGTATGTGGTATCTGTATTTTTAGGGCATGCAAGAGCAACAGATTTGTTAGAAAGTGTAGAAAAGGCATTGCAAGGTTTGGAAATGCGAAATTTGATTCAGATAAGTATGGATGGACCCAATGTGAATTTATCTTTTAATCGGCAATTTCTTGAAGACTTTGAAAAAAAGTTTATTAAATCACTGTTGCAGACTGGAATTTGTTCACTTCATGTTGTGAGTGGGGCACTACAACACGGACACAGTCATACTGACTGGAATCTCAACGGAATTCTACAAGGAATGTTCAGAGTATGGAAAGATTCTCCTGCCCGTCGAGCAGACTACATTTCATTAACAGGTTCCAAAATTTTCCCTAGCCATTTCTGCAGAACTAGATGGCTGGAAAATAAAACCTGTTGTGAACGTGCCATAGCTGTCTTCCCAAATGTGAAAACATATTGTGAACAAGTAAAGCCTAAACCAGTAATCCAGTCCTTTACAACAGTAGAGAAAGCAACTCAGGATCGTTGGTGTATAGCAAAACTTAACTTTTTCAAGACTGTTGCTCAGGACTTAGAACCATTTATGCGAAGATTTCAAACTGACAAGCCCATGTTTCCTTTCCTTCATCAATTTCTTTTGAATTTGTCAGAAGATTGTTTGAAGCGATTTATGACACCAACTGCTTTTGATGCGTGTGGATCAGAATTTTCAAAGTTTAAGAAGGAAGCAAAGATCACCGCAAACCAGAAAGATGCTGTTTCCACCGATATTGGATTTGGAGCAAAGCGGGCAATTCCATCAACTGCAACTCCACGGGAGAAGCTTGAGTTCTACGGAGCATGTAAACAATTTCTCATTGGTGTTACCAACAAACTGTTTGAGCGAAGCCCATTAAATTATAGCCTCATTCGTGGAGCATCTGCACTTTCGCCAACCATAATTGTGCACAAATCACAAAATGTATGCGTGAAGCGATTTGATATACTTCTTGAAAATTTTCTTGATGCCAACCAGATCTCAACTTCAGATGCAGATTCTGCCAAAAAAGAATATTTCCACTTCCTTAATGATCCTTCCGCTCACAAAAAGCTTAAAGAATTTGATTTGGATGAAGAACGCCTTGATGATTTGTATGTTGAATTGGTGAAATCAAATGTGGCATATGAACATTTGTGGATCGTGATCAGGAAAATTTTGATACTTTTTCATGGTCAGTCTATGGTTGAGGGTGGCTTCAGCATTAATAAGGATATGCTCCTCGAGAATCTTGTTGAGAAGTCAGTGGTTGCTCAGAGAATTGTTTTTAATGCCATACAATACTACAAAGGTACGATTTAAAAAAATTCATTGATTTATTTTTTAAACTTTAATATTTAGTTTAATGTATTTTAATTTTAATTGATTTATTTTTTAAACTTTAATATTTAATTTAATGTATTTTAATTTTAATTAATTTATTTTTTAAACTTTACTATTTAATTTAATGTATTAAAATTTTTACTTGGTTGCAGGTGTTCTTGAAGTACCAATCACAGAAAAATTGATACAGTCAGTGCGCTCATCATCCAACCGCCGAAAATTTGCTATTGCTGAGGTTCGTCAAAATACTGCAGCTGAAGAAGCATTGTCAAACAAGTGATTATTATAATCACTCAGTATGATCACGTAGGAGCCTTCCCCCTCATTCTTCTCTGAACCAAATAGCCAGAAGGGTATGGGAAATATTTCCCTCAGACCCTTGAGAGGTGCACATTTAACTCCACGGGAGCTGGTGCACAGAGAGACACGCTAAAATCAATAGGAGAGGAAAATATGTAAGCCGAATGGATTCTTGGGCGAGCGCAGACAGATGGGGCTGCGATGCAAAAATAGATATTTCGCGTAAAGTGCAGTCATTTGTGATATTACGTGACCATCAATAAAACACAATATATGAAGCACACACCAACGCAGAAGACAAAAGCCTGTACTGAAATTTTGCCAATATTTTCGCATAATACATGTACACACAAAAATGATAAAAATGCGTGTTTTTTTAGATTATAACGGGACTCTTGTTTTTTTTGGGGGGGGAGTGGCGAAAAGAGCATCAGTGAAAATTGCAGAAACTAAAGTGATTAGATAAATATAATCACGGATAACTTTAATTCCTACTTCAAACAGTCTTAAGCTGTGATTATTTACTGAAATCCCTAATTTCACCTTGGTTTGTTTCTCATTGTGCAGTCGGTATTTAGGGTTTGGTAAAAATGGAAGAATATTCCTGGTGTAATTGCTGCCAACTGTACTGACACAAACAATGAGGGTATTTTGTTCCGCTTTTACCAAACATTTCTAATCCATTTTTTATCGGAGAAGGAAAGTTGTTTGAATGACTTAAGCGGACACTCCCAGTGCCCTACATCAACTCCAGTGTGCCTTTAAAGTTGAGTAGTAGGAGATCTAGCGATTCTGCTGCACACAGGGCACACTATTTGCATCAAATTCTGTAAAAACTTAACATTGCGGTGTAACTAAATGTCGAGTTTTATTGAAATTTCAAAAAGCAGACCTCCTCGTACTTTTTTACACTGTCTATGTATGACTGGCTCTGTTGTGGCACTCTCTTATACTGTAGCTCAAAATAATTAGATGATAATTTGCAGCAAAACATACGCAAATGTTTTTTCAAATAGTATGGAGTTCGTTTTTTTTCTGGGATGTCTAAAAAGCAGCAGAGTTTTTATTATTAATATGCTTATATAACCAATTAGAATATGTTTTGTGAGTCATTTGGAATGCCTTGGTGTATATATGTGTAAAGTGAAGCTCTGGTGAGTGTTTAGGTCCACGTTGGACTAGTGCATCGCTGTTGGTAGGAGAGAATCTATGTATCCCTTACTATATACTGATAGTGTTGTTCCACTTTTTATTTTAGTTATTATTCGGAGTCTTCATGAAATTCTTCATTTTTATAACTATTCTATAGTCATTCAGACCTCGCACGATTGCTAAAATATTTTATGAATATATCATATTATTGTCCTGGCGTTTGTTCGTCTCTATAACAACATTTATTATTTGCTCTGGTTATATTTTAGAGACTATAGTTTTTGTTATAAAATGAATTCATATTTTCCTATATCCATTCTAAATAAATTCGTTACTTTAATCGGTCAACATATACTTCTGATACTTCTGATCCACACTGATATATATAAGCTTTCCATTGGAATATATGGAAATCATAATTATTTGCCGTACAAGTAAAACATCTCATTTCTTTTAAAAATTGAAAAATACTAATTTGCACGGGAGAGCGCTAGAATAACTCAAGATCGTGGGGGAGTATTTCCAGATCGGAGAGGATAATTTGTAGATAAAAGGAATTCAAATTTCCTTCCTACCCATGGGACACTATCAAACGATCCGAAAATTGATATTCCTATTAATATTGTATAAACCCGCTGTTTGTGTGTACTCAAGGAGCAGATCAAAGGTCTGGCGTTACAAGTTTACTTTGGCAGATGCGAGTGAATGACTGCACTATGCGTTCATATAGACGCATGCCCGGACCACTTTATTTTTGGAGTTCTCCAAAACTAACAAAAATACCTTACTTTTGGAGAATCTCGAATTTTAGTTTTGGAAATCTTCCAAAAATAAGAATTGGGGGAAATTTGAGCCCTCCTATAACAAATGGGGTATACGAAGGGTTTTTAATCTGTATTTTTTCCTTATTTGACTTTTGTATGACCGGTTCGATGTCAGTTCTTCACAAGCATGATAGAAAAGAAAATTACAGGACATTCTTGACAAAGTCTTTGGCTTGAAGAATTTCCTCCAGGACAAAGTCAGTAAGACCCGTCCTGTCTGTCCCTTTTTCCTACTTGATGACATAAAAATCGGCCGCAGTGGTGGCTGTAGTTGGGAATACGGTACCCA
>JAUYWV010134567.1:0-10929 GCA_032274565.1 Nematoplana nigrocapitula
GACATCTTGAGTGATTATTCGGCCTTGTTAACGAACAAGAAAAAGTGCAAATTAATCAACAGAAGGCCGAGATGTGGGAAGATGTAGACTACGATGCCTTTTACGCGGAGAAGTCAGAACCGGCAAATATTTCGAAGTACTAAAGCAGCTTCAGAAGCGCTTTTACTATCTATAAGAACGAGTAACTAGGTTAATTTAAAGAAGCGACGTGACACTGGGGGTGTACCAAGCGTTACGGGAGCAATAGAAGAAGACAAAGACGTGGACGAGGACAAGGACGTGGACGAGGATGAAAGAGACGAGCCTTAACCTGGTTCATGTAATGTCCTAGTAGCCAAGACGACCTACGCTCCTATAGGCGGAGAACCCGGCTCACTGTGCCCGAATTTTCGGAGCTGTTTAAGTTGGAGATGAAGTTGTTGTTTGGGAGCGAAATGGTATTCCCGAGAATACTGCAGATCGCTTAGGTGACTGTCCAACAGGTCCTAGACGAATTGTCTTGGTCGACGTGTACAAGGTCCCCAATTAAAGTTGATGACATCCAGTGCCGTAAAAATGCAACGTCAAGCTCAAGTTTCTGGTAGTTCAAATGTCTCTGTTATTGTTGATCCTATAGTTGTTTAGATCGTTCTACTTGTACAATGGTGTTTCCTTCTTTTGAGTATAGCAGTATTATATTTCCCTGCATAACAATTGAAAATCTATTTGTGCTTGTCTCTCTCTCTGTCTTTTACAGTGGAGAAGCGATGCAAAGGATTGTATTCAAAGTGTCGCAAACTGCCAGGAAAATTCGCCTGTTGTGGACGCATGAAATGCAAAAAAGAGAAGTGGTATCATCTCAAAGGACGATGCCAGCTCTAAAGCGAAGTTGTCAACACGGAGAACAACACACATTCACTTGTATCTTATGGAATTTAGCTTTGTGTTTAATTATTTTCAACCACATTTTCCTCTGTTCGTATTTCTCATAAATTTTTAAAATTAAACACATTGTCTAAACAAAACAGCTACACATCGTTACATTCTTATTTACTTTACAAAACTAATGTGTGATAACTTCGAATGTGATAACATGGAAGACTTCCCAAAATTAAATTATGAGTTGTGCCGTATGGGTGCCACAGCTTCCGTTTAAGGCCCTTTCGAGACTCCTGAAACTATACGTCACTTGCTTGTATACCTGTTGTTGATATGCGATCTTGATAAAATTTCCTGGAGATAAAGAACACCTTACGTCATATTGCATTTCCCATTATTGATTTCTTGATCGAATTGTTATAACACGTTATACACCAAATATCAAAAAAATTCCATTACTGATTCGAAAACAATTTCGTGCCTCATTTGTACACATAACTTAAACGTAAAACAGACTGCAGAATTCTAGACCAATTGATGAGAAAACAATCATTTTCAAATTATTGATTAATTTCTTAACTAATGCATATAAACAAGCAGACTTGGAAATTAAATTAGATTAAAATCATAAAGTTGGCGTGGTGATTGTAATTCGCGACAAACTGCCAAAGAAAACAAAATCTACTAATGGCTCCTAGTCACGTGCTGCCAAGAAGAGAATGAGAGTGCATCGAAACGAAGAAACAACTCAACAACGAGCTGCTCGCCCTTAAAAGCAAACTGTGTGTCAATATCCCACGAACGCGACTACAAAACATCTGCACTGCGAGCTGCCCGTCGACAATTAGACGCTGCATGAATGTCTCGAGCACGCGCCAATGAAACACGCGTACAGCGCGCTGCCCGTCATTAAACAATCGCTATGGGAGCCACCGGTTCTGTTTTTAGGGGCATTTTAGACATTTTTAAGACTGCCCAATCTTTACGTCATGTTACACAGTCTGTTTTTGATCTGCGATCTGTAATGCTTCCATGGAAACGGTGACAGCAGTCGCTTTGAACATTTATTGCAAGTGGTTGTTCTTTGGTTACGTACCGAGCTAGCAGACTCGTTTAATATTGATACTATGACGTAATCGATTCACCATGCAATTCCGTATGAATAATGAGGAAATTAACTGTTTTCCCAACTAGGCATGCTTCCACCTCGGCCATTCAAAGCACAATAATGACAGATCAATTTAACAAAACAGAAATCTTTTCTCTTATCGATTCTTTGTCTTCTCTCCCGCCAGGTCAGTACTTTGCCGCAACAATCGGCCTGGCGTCGCTCTCTACATTGGGCAGTATTCTTGTCCTCATACTCCATTTTGAGAAGAGGGCCGGCCAACCGATGCCCTCGGGTCTACGCTTCTTCATTCTCGAAATGCTGGCCACGCTGGTCTTCCTGCGGGGTTGGACCAAGACCAAGGAGTACCAGGGCAATTTGAAGGTGAGCAGTCGTCACAATTGTCTACTTCTCCCAGCTATGGCACGGAAATTACTCCGAAATAGCCGAGAAAATTCATTTGTCAACATAGCGGGACAGCACATCCACCAAACATACGGTCAACTCAGTCTTATTACCGCTGTTATGTTGCTAACAATACATTTTTCTGTTGGCCTCATGCGTGTTTTGTTGGTTCCAATGTTTGTTTTACCGAAACTGAAAATACAAAGCACGATTCCTGTATATTTCCTTTTCAATAAAAGAAATTTATCTGTTAGTAATTAGGCAGAGTTCCGCCCAAAATTTAATATCGGTCTAATTTTGTCTAAAAATTGTAAAGATTAAATGAATAATTAATAACTGAAGTCGACATTCTTCTAAAAATGTGGTACTCTTGATAGTAGAACAAAAGACATATATTATAAACACGCAATATTCATACCAGATGTTTCCACTGGAATAAGGATTAAAATAATACAATAGCGGTCAATAGTGACTAGCAGGAATGGCAGCAATAATTAACGGAAAGTATTGGAAGTACAACGCTGTGAGGAAAAGATAAATCGAAGAGGGGAAGACAACAAAATATAAAAAAGTGATCAAAGATGAAGGAAGATACGGCAAAGTGATTCCTGGGTCTGGTCGTCCTTGAAACTGGCACCACAACTCTGCCACGCGTTGAACAAGGAACTGAGATTATTCGAAGCCTTTTTGGTGAAGAAAATGTTTTCAGTTTGGCAGCGCCAGTTGGGTGGATTTCTGAAACTTCAAAGGCATCCAACAGAAGACATTCAAGTGATACTTTTGGTACACGGTAGGGAGCAGGGGAACCATTCAGGGTGGTCCCGTGTGCGTAGAGGCACTGGAGGTTACACGATTGTCCCCAAGAGAAGGTGATCAAGTTGTCAGTTCCTGGAATGTACATTTAATGCTCAACTCCGTGGATACGCGTAATATAGAAAATTGCTTTCAGCCATGCGCTCCACCGGGCAAGACTGGTTCAGGAGGAAAGATAAAAATATTTATAACAAGAAGCTCAAGAAGTAACAATTTAATGCGAAATGATAGAAATATTGCAACAGCTTTGCAAAAACATTTTTCTTTTAAAAGTCATGCGCAGCCAGCATAGAAGAGGGAAACAGGAATCCTGCCTTTCCTGGTTTGGCTGAAGAGATGACACAAAAAATAAAGGCGTTAAAAACTCGGAACAGTACATCGATCTGATCTGGGGTGTTCCGAAAGATCTGTAGTCAAATTTCATTGCTTGCCACATCTTCGATTATTAATATGAACCACGGGCATATACATACTACACTGTATGCCTACTTTCTTCAAATTTGCCATTTTTCCCAAATCATTGTTTTCTGCTTTCAACATTTTCTCTGATTTCCAGAGTTGAATTTCATTGTCTATGAACACCATCTCTTTGTTCAACCAAATTAGCCTTTAGTCCTTTTAAAATCTAAAAAAAACACACCGGGGAATTCACGCTACAGTGTTCACATCAAGTGGGATTGTAACTCGTTCTTGTTCAACACAAAGTTATGTCATTTGACATCCCGTCTCAACTTCCTCATTTCACGACTTATTAATTCTTGTCGTTTGAATTTCCTCAAACTTTACTAAATCTCTGTTTATTTGAATGCAACAGATTATTTTTTATATGCATCTATGTGAGCGGCAAATTTGAATTTTAGTTTCGATTTAATAACGTGTTAATAGAGTACGCATTTTAAACGTTAATTTTAGGGAAATTATCGATTAGTTTATGAAAACCCCTTTTAGACAAGTAAATTGAGATCTATGTTTTCATTGATAGAAACTTTGAAACGTATCGGAGCTTCCTACCGGCAGTACCTAAAATTTGGTGCTTTTCGACATCATAGCATTCCTGTGCCTCTTTTAAATTGGAAAAGCATGTGTGATGAAGTGTACTGAAAGCTTGGCTGATATGCGGCGTTTAGTTGATGCAGAGTTAATTATTTTTGGCCCTTCGCTCTTCCGAGAGCATATGCCATTGACATCTTTTCTCCACTTCATTCCAGGTGTGTCCTATCTCTTTGGTGTTCCTCTCCAGATTTCTTCTTCAGGTGTTTCTTGGTTTACCTTTCTTTCTATTTCCGCAAGGTGTGTCCTATCCATCTCCATATCTGATTTCTTGTTCTCCAGGAATCTGGATAGTCCTCTGCCATAAATCATAATTTATGATGGTGTCTGGCCCAGAGCTGTTTAAAAAATGGCTGGACTTTCTTGATGGCTTCTTTCGTATTTTTTCCATGTTTATGCTCCATAGACTGCCTTGACGTTGGAGTTGAAGAGGCGGCGGATCTTGGTACGCGTTGTAAGATGGAGGGAGTTCCACACATTTTTCATCATGTGGAATGTTGTTACCGCCTTCCCGATTCTTGACCTAACATCATCGTCTGTGCCTCCTTGGGTTTTACTGAAGCTTCCCAAATGAGTGAACGACTTAACTTCCTCCTCATCTAGGGGGCTTCCCTCTAAGTCGTACTGGTTCTGTGATGTTTTGGGGACTTTTCAGTATTTTTGTCTTTCCTCCGTGGATACTGAGACTAAGTTGGGATGAGACAATTGAGCGGTGAGATGTTTTCTAAATTCAAATAGAAAATATTCTACTTGGAATCAGGAATTCAACGCGATCTGATTGATCATTTCATCAAAAGCGGCGGTCATTCTCTGTGCAGAAAAGTTGGGAAGTTGTTGAACTTAAACGAGTGATAGAATCTTGCCTTGTATCAAATGTTTTAGTTTGAAGTGTTTTTTCTACTTCTGGCCTATCAAAGAGTTGGTCGCTGGTTGCGAGCAGAGACATCCACGAACTCGGGTATTTGCGGGGTTCATTAAAAATGTGGACAACGATGGAGTCGAGAAAGATGCTTCTCCTTTCCGTTCCCATCGTGGACACTTGAGGAGAAGGTGCTCCGTATTGTCCACCACTCCTTTATCGCAGCCAGTGCTTGTGGGGTTGCCCATTTTTTGGATTTAGTGGAGGATTTCTTCTTCAGTGTGCTCTTGTCTACCCTCAACTGGTGGATACTTTTCACTCTCTGAAACCAAGGCCGTGTTCGCCCGTATAGACTTCTACCTCCGTCGTGCTGCGGAATCAACAGCCTCTGCCTCTAAAGGCGTTAGGTCTTGGATGGCGCAGTACGAGGGGATCCAGTGGAACTCGACCTCCACTCCCTGGGTATTGAGCTCGCTACAGATACTCAGCCCCTTCGTCACAACGAGACGTCTATTTTTCCTCGTTGCAGTGTTGGTGCTTTTCGAGGGCGGACTTGCTACCCGTTGTACCTCTTCTGTCTCCGTGGCCTCTTCAATCGAAGTGCGCCGAGTCGTGGGGAGATAACCTATACATACACGTAGAAGAGGTTGCAATCCGGAGAATAGGGCGATTGACCTATACATACACGTAGAAGAGGTTGCAATCCGGAGAATAGGGCGGTTGCTTTAGCAATAGTACATTCATGCCGTCCAGGTAGTTTGAAGTTTCTGTAGAAATGTGGAGACTATCAACCATTTCGAAAATGAATTTCCGTGTTTTTGAGAAAATAAATGTATATTTCAGAATTGAGATGATGCTCATTGTGTTGTAGTGCATATTACGTCTAGTAATGGTTAGCTGTGATCATTGTCGATGGTAGATCTCTTATAGCTGCTTGTATAACAGAATCATCTCTTCCTGGCATAATTCAGCAACCATTTATATTTCTAGACATAATATTTCGCAAATAAAAACTTTATTTATCGATTGGAACTAAATTACTGATGCAAAATAGCTTTTTTATTCAATGATTCAACAAATGTCTACATCCCTGAACGTATAACCGCCTTGTTTGCAATTGGCAAGGTATGAGGCGATACCCATTTCGTGAGTATCCATTTTCTATCTATATGGGTCTTCATGAATAATTCTCTGAGCCATGGTGTATGACAGGTTTTTGAGTAATATTCCTCGCCAATATTATGCACTCTAGCATCGCTTTTCTTGTCTCCCACTATACTATCAACTCGATCAAATAGAAGTCTACAGCAGCTGTTATTGAAATCTTTACTAATTTGTTGCGTTGCATCTCCTGGTTGGCAACCCATAGGAACCACATTTCTGCCCCCCTGCAGGTGGGCCTCCATCTTCTTGCTGATAGTCCAGCTCTCGCACATCCATACAACATCGTGAACCAGACATCATACACTTCAAAATCCGTAATCTAGTTTTTGTCGTCACACCTTTCGATGAAAGTACCCAGTCCATCTTCCTGAACGTTCTCTTAGCGATACCAATTCGCCGTTTATGATATCCTTTGCCTTTTGTGCATCTGGCGTTACTACGCTACCCAGCTATGAAAACTTGTTCACTTGATCTAGCACTTCGCCTTTCACCACAGTCTTGCAGTTCGGCCTCGTTGGCTCTTTCGAGAACACCATTGCAAACGACTTTCTCTTGTTTGTTGATCTCAAGTCCTTTCTTTTCGCTTTCCTCCACGACCACATCCATTCGTTGTTGTAGCTTCTGTTTCTCATCCGGTTATCATTGCATACCTGTCCCCCCCTACCCCACCATATGGGAAATGGGAAGACAAATAAATAAATTATTAATGGGAGCCGCTTTAATTTTGTCAATATTTTTTATATTACGTTTGACACTGCTTTCTAATCTTAACCTAAATTTAAAATCTGTGCTTGCGCGTCGTATATGGCACTATTTTGTATCATAAGAAAGTTTGGAACATGCTCTATTTGACGGAAACTCAAGAAACGACATTACATGTAGCTATCTGTCTAACAATACACTTCATAGAGTTGCACCCCAGTTGTCTTTCTATCCAAATACGCATATAGAAGAAACTACAAATTGTGCACTCCAAAAGACAATCTATATTAAATGTTTGCCCACCAATATATTATGTGCAAAGAAAGAAGAGAATAGAGTCTAAGCGGAATTTGTATTGAGAAGCGATTTAGTTAGAATATTTTGCATTGCACATGACTTCATTTTTCCTAAATTCTCTTTGTAATTTTAAAATTTGCGCGCACATGGTGCGTATTTTATATCTATTGAAATTTGGAAAACAATATTTAAAAGTGTAGTTTTTTTTTCAACTCGTCGGCGTCTGCGTGCGTGTGTGTGAAATTCGGAAGAGTATCGAAACGAACAGACATATATGGCTACATGGTAACCTAACAATCAGGCACAACATGAATTTCTAAACATCCCCTCCATCACATATCATCATTTAACAGACAGGGATCCATCAAGTCTACTAAGTGCTGTTTTTGTCGAACCGGAATTCCTATATCTGTGGGTTGCGTTTGGTGAAACTTAATGGCGTTTTTGTAGATCAACATAAAAGTTGTTTTAATAAATGAAACAAATCGTACAGTATATTTCCGCTGCGATTCATGTGAACTTCAGATACACGCCACTTAATGCTTTCAACGCGTTACATCTGCGTCGTGTGCAACCCCATTGCCGGAGTGGGCATGCTAAACGGTGTCCAAATAAATCAACCGTTGGTTGGCATTGTACGAAGTGACTGTGGTCAAGGGGGAAACAGAAGGGATACAAAGGGTGGAGCGGATCAATGTCAGGGAGCTGTGTTTAAAGACAAATTTAGTTGGACAAATAAAGCCTTTCCGGCAATTGTAAAGAAACTTCACCTGGAAAGGGGGTATTGATTCGCGGGGAACCCCCCCCCTCCCCACAGTACACCCTGAATTGTGTTTTTTCAGCAAACAAAATATAATGACTGCCTGCATAATACTGAAAGGCAAATCTGTTTTCCGTTCCCCTGACAGAGAATTCAAACTTGGGCAATTTGCTGCAAAAGCTACAGGAAACAAAAAAAAAGTTTAAACAAATGGAAATGGATGATGTAGAAGAAGCTAATAGGGGAGAGGGAAGAATTTGGCAAAATGAAACTCTAAAAATCCTCAGGATGTCATCGATCAAGCCATACCAACTGCGAACGGAATTAAGCATTTCTACTTCAATCATTCTGTGGGCGACATCCCGGATGCTTTGCAGTGGAAACAGTATGAGAGCAGTGTTGGATAAAAACAACCGCTTTGATTCACTTGAGAGATAATGAAAGTTATAAAACAACTTCATTTTTTATTAAATCAGTTTAACAAATCACTGTTTTGTTAGGAGTAAAGCTTACAAATGTTTTTCGAGACATTTCAAAACACGAACAGTTAGCGTTATGTAATCATACAACACTTTGCAACCAATCAAAAGTCTTCTAATTAGAAAAATGGCGAACCAATCAGAACTTAGTGCAACATTTAATATCAAATATTTTCGACCGCTTTCTCTAATACAATATCCATTTTTAAGGAATCCATAATTCCTAATCCTTGGAATGTGGCAACACAGAGAGCTTCCCGAAATTAATTGTCTGTTTTTTTTAGTGTTCGCTATCTCCTCCTAGACCATCGCATCGGAGAGAGCTGAAATTTTGGGTACCCACCCTATGGATGGCGAGGCACGGCATGCACTATATGCTTTTTAATTTTCATCTGTATGGGGGCCACAGGTTCCGTTTTATTCCCTTTTGAGACTACCAAAACTATACGTCACTTTTATACCTGTTCTTGATGAAATGTCGTGGAGATAAAGAAAACCTCACGTCGCAGTGTAATCACCACTGACCACAGTCATATTGCATTTCCCATTATTGATTTATTGATCGATTTGTTGTAACAGATTATACGCAGAATCTTCCAATTTCCATTACTCATTCGAAGGAAATTTGCCACATTTATAACTAACTTAATCGTAAAACAGATTGCATGCAGAATTCCAGAACAATCGATCATTTATTTTAAAAATTATTTATTAATTTGTTGACTGTACACAAGCAAAATTGGAAATTGAATTACTGCACATAGAAATTATGTAAGTTGACATAGTGAACGTAATTCGAGACAAAATGCCAATGAAAATAAAAAAAGCTGTTGACTCCCAGTCACGCAAAGGAAAAAACGACGCAGAGCTCCGACCGTCATTAAACAAACGCTATGTTTTAATTGTCTTTTTAGACACTTTAAAGACTGTTAAATTTTTGGCGGCACATTACACCTGTTATTGATATTGCTATCTGTAAAGCTTCCATGGAAATCGTGACGTCATTCGATTTGAATAGTTACTACTAGTGATATTTCCAGCTAGCGAACGCGTTAATGTATTTAATAACTTGATGTTTGCCATCTTCTCTTTACCAATTTTATGAACAGATTCACATCACTCTTCGGATGACTATTGAACGTAGATGGCCATACTACACTTCTGTTTGTATGTCTCTCTCCTGCGCATTTCCAGAACACGAAATGGCAAGTGTCCTGTCTGAAAACGACGAAGCAGAACTCGCCCCGGGGTTCCGGCAATCGACGGCGCAGTGCTGGCGGTGAGGAGAACAACGGGTTCGAGCGCGAGACTTCGATCTCGGGTGAGGCCGGTTTTGATGAGGATCTTCGGCAGCCCGAGATTCTTCAACAACACTCCCGTCAACGGGTCTCCGATGGCAGCGGCGGACACAACGGATATGTACAAAAGGGCCACCAACCGCAACCTCACCGACAGCACAACGTGAGGGCTCGCGGAGATCCACCCAGAGCACAGCTGAATAACACCGTGTTGTTTCCGCACCTTCATCGTCCGGCGGCACCATCGCTGCCGTTTTCTCCTCGTTTTCCACCTTTTCGGCTAAACACTGACGCTGAATATCAGCAGCATTCTTCGCAGCAACAGCAGCGCTCCGATCTCTACCTCCTCGTCAGTGACATCCACGTGAAGATGTCCCACCTGGAGAAGTACCTCAAAGTGCAAAAAGAACAAATTCACGTAGCAGACGAATGGGAGGCTGCGGCAACCGTGGTGGATCGACTCATGTTCTGGATTTTCCTCGTCGGGAGTGTCATCGTCACCATTGTGCTCATGATAATCGTGCCTCCGAACACTTCCAGCGATGGACTCAAGTGAATCCGAAGACAAAGAAGAAGCCATTTTTGTTGCCGAGAAATTGATATTAGATTGTGTCTCCTGTGGTAAATAGTCCTTAGTTGCATGAGAGCGGATTCTTTGTAAATGTAGTGGTATTGTTTGTTTGTATCTTAGATCTTGCAAGACAATTTCATACTTGAGCAATGCAGTTTTATTTAGGTGAAATTCACATTCATTGACGTGGAGCAAAACCGAATTGTTATGAAGATGTTAGGAAGGCCGCAGTGATGAGGTGATGAGTATAACGGTAGATAGGGAACAACTAGGACAGGTCAACCAGATTAAATACGGTTTAAAGACGGAGAAACGAGATGCTGGACGATCTATAGGAGGGAAGAGAGAAAGGGGAGACGGAGAAAGGGATGCTGGACGATCTATAGGAGGGAAGAGAGAAAGGGGAGACGGAGAAACGAGATGCTGGACGATCTATAGGAGGGAAGAGAGAAAGGGGAGACGGAGAAACGAGATGCTGGACGATCTACAGGAGGGAAGAGAGAAAGGGGAGACGGAGAAAGGGATGCTGGACGATCTATAGGAGGGAAGAGAGAAAGGGGAGACG
>JAUYWV010134589.1:0-19497 GCA_032274565.1 Nematoplana nigrocapitula
ACGAAAATTCATTTATGCACGTTTTTCTCTGTCAATTTTCGGGGTCAGACTTTCTTATGACCGATTTGTCAATTCCTTAACAAACCGCACTCGCTATAGCCACACACTATACGGGTAATCCTACTAGTTTTACTAAATACCAATTGTACATTGGTAATTAGACTGGTATTCTCTACATGTATTTCAGTTTACGTCTTTTATATTAAGCAATAATACAAGTGCAATAGCCATACATTAGTTTTCGGGTCATACAATCAATACAACAAGAGATTGCGATCATGTCTGGCAGATAATAATTGGATAAAATAGTTCTCTTTCTTTATAGAGACAAATTCACTCAAAATTTCCGGAATTATTTATTTAGTAGAGGTTACAAGTTTTGGTCCGAGCTGCAAATTACACGTACAGTGCAGGGATCAAGTGGAATATCATTCATTACTTATTTATTGAGGAGGAGAGGTACATATAGCAGTACATTTAAATAAAAAATCGTTTTGCACTTCTAATGTTTGCATGTAACCCCGTGCACCTTCACTGTCAATTGCTTTTTAAGGTAACTGAATTTTACTTACAACGTAAGGTAGAGGGCAGGACAACGTCGAAAATATATGCAATATAACGGCAAGCAGTAAATTGTCTTTCGACTAGCAACGATTATCTTTGCAACATGCAATCATCTACAATTGGGACCCTACTAGGTTCTGTAATTCTGACTGGTCTACTTCTGTTTGGCCAGCCCTGCTCTGGGCTGTCATGCCCCAAAAAATGTGATCCGAAAAACTGTACACCATTGATAAAGATAGCCGATAAGCGTTGTCAAATTGGCAAGGACATTTGCCAATGCTGCGAAGCTTGCCGTCCCCTAAAAGGAGAAAAATGCACTCCCACCGGACCTGTGTAAGTTTTGATCGTTATTATATCTGGCGATTATGATTATCATCACAAAATCAATCGATTCTTAAATTGTAAATAGTAGCTAGAAGTATGCCTGATGCGTTCCGTAAACAGTTTAGCACTTTTGGCCACTAAAATAATTTTCTTTAGACTACATCTTTTCAAAACGGTTAGTCGAGAATCACAAACGATGGTTTAACCCTAAATGGAATATTCTCCGGAATATATTACGTGTTGATTAACTAGAAATGTTTAAGTACAACCACAGCATTGCTCTCCATGTGCTCGAGGGACATTTTATAGCATATACGTATATAGACCTTAAATGTGGATGCTTGCGTGGATTGGGAGCTGAGAGGATCGAGAAGGTCAACTGTACACCAACCAAAACTGTGTGCCGTTCAGAATTATGTCGGGCACATATTAAGTGTGGAATCCAGATCACGACTATAGTGTTCGCAAAGAAGCTGAAAATAGTCCAATGCTGATCAAGTGGTCAAGTTGGCAGACAAATACCGCATGGAGAGCGATGGAAGAAGATTATTCAGTATGTAGCTTATTACGATAGCATTCGAGAAGAGGCGCGTGACTAAATTTATTTTCTGCGCAAAAAAGAAGAAGAAAACAAAAACAAATGTAGGATGGTGTATAGGAACAAAGAGGTTGGAATTAGTACATATATACTAGAGTAGAAACGTCCATTTAAGATATATCTACAATTAATGTGCTATATTTTGTCAGAATCATGCTGTAATGAAAATTTGGAGCTATTGCGCATAGTGTTACAACAAATCAATAATTGGAATGTAGTATGATTGGTTTGTGGTGATTTCACTTCGGAGTAAGGTGCAATCCATGTATTATTTCATTGAGATCGCGTATGAAGAACAGGACTTAATGTTTTGGTAGTCCGAAAAGGGTATAAAAGACTGTAGAAACGGAACCTGTGGCACAAATATGAAAATAAATTAGAACATAACGCATGCTGTGCCCAGCCATTCAAAGGGTGTATACTGGAAATTTCAGCTCCCTCCGATTGATGTTCTAGGAGGAGATAGCAAACACAGATACAATTAATAGTTACATGTTCTCCGTTGTTTCACATTGCGAGGACAAGATACAATACTATTACTTATTTATAGTAAATTTGAATTTAAATCAATTTTTAACTTAAAAATGAATTATAAGTTACATGTTAAGTCTTGGCAGGTATATTATAAGTGACTAAATTATGTGGCCGACTGTCCGAGTTGTTGGAATGGAGCGGGATGACTGCCCAAACTGAGGAAGAATCGTATATATACTGTATACATGTATATAACTATCATGAATTCTTCCGTTAAAATATTATGTATATACAAACCTTGAAGTTCTCCTTTTCTCACTAATTTGTTTACGCAGTTGCGCGGATGGATTGGTGTGTCGAACGGCGAATGGATGCGAATACAAATATCGTCCGCCCTGGCAGATTCCGGTCGACAGACCAAAATGTTGCAAACCGAGCGGTGTTCAGCTCGACAAGCCAGAATGTTACAGAGCTATTATCAAAGTATAAAAAACAAAGTTTAACTGAAGCCTAAACCTATATAGTCAATAACTGTTACATACGTGTACGACATTTTGAATTTGATTTAAATGTTTTGGAGCGCACATTTTTTGATGTCACAACTATCTCAAATTAATTAGATCATTACTGATCTATAGTTAAGACCATAGAGTAATTAGTACATAGATGTTCAACTCGAAGTAAATTAACAACTACACTTAAATTTTAAATATAATTTTATCTTAAATAGTGTAAAAATGCTAGTGTAAGAATGTACTACGTTTTGACTACCCGATATGAGTAGTATGTATATGTTTTCCGAATAATTTAACCAAAATCTGTTAATGATTTTGAACTATAATATATATCCATGTAGATCTCCGTAAACCTGAGGGAATTCCATGAATCCATAAAACAAAATAGTATGATTAGATGACGTCACGGAATTTCTACGCACTACGGCTGACAAGTGACGTCACACTAGCTAATAAACAATTCCATAGAAACGATGGCGTTGCGAGGGAAGGTCACCTTCAACTAACATATAGATCCAAACAAACAAAACGAAGATGGAATGAGAGTAAATGAGTTAAAGAGAAAATAAATGAAAAGACAGATAAAACCGATGGAAAATCTGAATATTTTACCTTTTTCCATCACAAATAAATGACACGTAAAAAGGCTTACAAATAGTATCGCGCCGCCCTTCATTACACGCATTTAAAAACAAAACTTTATCGAATAATATATAATTTGCGTGAAAATATTCACATTTTTTAGCTGTTTAATATACTAAAATATTAACAAACAAATGTGCTATAGTTATGTATTTATATTATTGTTTACTTGTAGAAATAAATTATTTATAATTTCAGCTTTCTCAAAACGTTACCGGATAAAAAATTTAGCAACCACCTTGAAGACGAACCTCTATGTATTATGCACTCTACTATACGTTTAGACTTTAGGCATTTGAATTACTTAATTACCACTGCGGTGACGCAGAAAATAAATTCTACAATTAAGGGAATCAGTTGTTTCCCGTCTTATCTGATGATGAGCTTTTTCGTCTGTTAAATGACTATCATTAATGTTAATAATTAAGTTATCAATAATCCCTCGTTCGATCTCTACTGTCAAAAGGATGTAAAATATCTTGTAAAATGAATAATATCGAACGCAAATGGACACCGGCAGCCTTAATAGCAATTTCAAAAAATGCTAATGTAGAATAGGTAATGACTTCAGAACCATCACCCCGTTATAATAACATCAACAGTACTTCAGAAGGTCATCCCAAGAAGTTACTCCAACAGTGAAAGAAATATAGACTGGTCATATAGAAGACGAAGCACAGTAGAACAAAACACCAACCTTAGAATCATCATTGCGGAAATACGTGTGAACATAAAGTAGTTTGAGAACTTTTGAAGGCGTTGACCGTGCGTGTGGAATGATGCCATACGGCATACCTCCAAAAGTACAATACTAGCGTTAATAAAAGAAGAATAAACATGTAGTGATTGTTCACAGCGACAATTGGAGTCCGAAATTAGTAACTGATCATAGTGCCAAGAAAACATGCTTCCTCAATCATATTATTATGACTGAAGCAGCTCTGGAATCGATTTATGGCCTTTAAATAAGAATAAGCTACATGATCAAAGAGAGAATGGAGACTATTAAAATATATAGAATAGCAAAGTAATATGCCATATGTGCGTCTAGAACATGACTATAACAAAGCTAAATAAGTTGCAAACCATAGTTGCACAGCCAACCAGTACGTAATGTTTCAGTTCGATTTTGACGAGGATGAGAGCTGTGGTCTTGATGTGCTATATGGTTATGACTGACTGACGAGAGTTATGGACTGTCACACAAGCGATTGAATAGAAAATGAAATTTTTTGTAAAGGTTTGCTACAGAAGACTGGGCATCATATAGTAAATAAGTGACAGGAATCATTGAAGGGCAAGTTGATGGAAAGAGGGAGAGGAAGACCGAGAAAGGCCTGAACTGATAACTTGCGAATAGACATTCCTATGGCATCACTCACAGCCACTCAGGCTAAGCAATCATATGATGATGATTATGTCGAAGTAAATATAGCGTACATAACTTCAGCGAAATATCACTATTTTAGAAATTTGCGTGACATACAGTAAGTTCAAACATATGCAACACTTGAATGAATATTATGCTCGCGATAATATACGGTATAGTCAAGTTGACGTAGTAGCTAGATGATAGCTACTGTACTCTTTTGTGTGGCGCATGGCGTGGAAACATGGACGATAAGTAAACCAATGGAGAGAACGTCAAAAGCTTATGAAATGCGGAATGCCGTAGATATGGAAGAAGAGCAATGGTTAAGTGCTAGTGGTGGCAAAAACGAAAAGATGCTTCTGCGAACGAGTATAAGAAAGCAAATTGAAGTATCTGGGTCACACTCTTCATCACAACTCCCTACAAAAGACGCTGTTGGAAGGCAAAGTTAAGTAGAGAGCGAGAGGGCTCGAGGGAGGCAGAGGTCAATTTGGATGAGCAACGTATCAACAAATGGACAGGGATGAGCTATTCAGAATGGGCAAGGAAAGCACAAGATCGGAAGAGCTGGCGGTCCATGGTAGCCAACCTCCGGAGACGATACTCACTGACTGTATTTCTGCCCGCAAGTAACGTGATTTGCATCGGAGTACAAATTCAACCTCAACGTTAAATCGGTAAAATCAAATAGCATGTAAATTTCGGTTTAAAATTGATTCCTAAGTTCCCAGGGCAAAATTCTTCGATCGTACAATAAGATTTAGAGACTTCAAATTTGACTTTTACTCAATTTGTCTACGCTAGGTAACCTTGTTTAAATTAGTTCACGACAACGCCAATTCTTGTACCATTATTTATTCTCATGCCGTTCATCTGGTGGTTGTACTATTAATGCATTTTGATGACCACTTTTATACCTTTGCTCTCCCGCCAAATATCTCTACGCTGAATTTGAGACAATAAACTTTGTCACAATACTCCCCTTAAAATTATCATGACAAATAAAGTGCTTCATTTGAAAGAGTTAAAATTTTATTCCAATAGGGGATAATAGATTCTGTTACAAATAGAGGACACATATACGTGAAAACATTCGCTATGATTATTCAAATTAAAAACTTTAAAATACTATAATAATATATGGACAAAGCCTTTCAGGTTCTGGTAACAATAAATGCATACAAAATAGAGTGGTGGGAAATGCTCTCAACCATACATGTATTGCGAACACCAGTTTCCATACTGCACGCCCATATACAAATAGTATTCAGTAAAACAAGAAAAATAACTTCTCGAAATCAGGATTACGAAAGTAGCTACGCTAAACAGAACATGCAGTCTTCTAATGAAACCCTTTGGTTTACTACTGTGTGTATTGATAATGTCGCAAATTTTAAAGAGTACATGAAGTGAATCTATGCTATCTTGCAGGATTGCTCAATTGTTTAAAACGTACAACCTATACCCACAAACAATCTCTAATAACTGGCCTAGTGGGGGAAGGGCAGACGGATAGTAGTAAGGAATAGCCGGGTTGGAGGTCACAACAAGGGGGCTAGAATTCTATCGAAGGAGAATGTGGAAGTGGGCTATTATGCACACATCACAGAAATATAGACACCACCAGCAATTGACGAACGGTCTGGTCAAATTAGGTGGATTTGAAGACAGGCACTTACCCGAAATGGTTATTCATCTGAAAGCATTAAAATTCTAATAGTAATACAATCATCGATCAATAGTGCAGACTGACAGCATAAATACCAACTTTTAATCTGATTAAATCAGTAAGCGCGGGAACCACGATTTTTTAAACAAAACATAGCTATTCAAATTGTGAAGTCCACTGATTAATAGAGCAAGATAAGGATTGCCCGCTGAAAACGAAAGATTTCGCATGAGCAGACAAAGTTTTCAATTTACAGCTCCTCTGACGAAGTTAATTGCTGCCCCATGCAAACACCTTCTCGTGGCGGGACGTCCTGCTCCGGCAGGCAAAGTGCAACATTCCCTGGAATCCCAGACCGTTTCTCTTTCTTTCTCTCTTGCCTCCTGGAGGTAGGTGTGCTGACGCGTCCCCTTTACCGGGAATTACAACAACATTAGCTGTTGTAATCCACCATGTTTTTTCTGCTAAAACAGTGTTCTGATCGATAATATCACTGATCTAATAAGTCAGTCTGCACTTTTACACTTGGTTGGAGACAACAGATCAGGAAAACTCGCCTTAATTGTACAGTTTAACTGACAAGAGACAATTAATTGCAAATGTCCCATCAGTTAATGTTCAAACCACGACTAGCATACAAAAATATCGCATATAGACAAGATGGTCTGCTCTGATCCGGTTCCGGTCAGGTCGGGTTCTCCAATTAACTCGCCTCCATCGATCAGATCAGTTCAGGGCGATGTGGTTGGTCGCTGCATCAACAGCCATTCGGAGAGCAGGGCGTTCTCTTTCTCCTGTTCGGCCTCGTCCGGCTGGACAAAGTTGAGTGCCCGATAGAAGGCCAGCCCGGCCACATTGGAACGGGGGGTTCTGGCCAGCGTTTTCGACATGCGGGTTTTCTCGGCCAGAAGAACCAGGCTTTCCACGAGAAAGCGGCCCAAACCTTTCCCGCGAACTTCGGGCAACAGCTGCAAATAAGCAATATTAAATGATGTTCTTGCAGGTGCTCGTTAGCCGCCCTTGGTGTTGTTATAATAACAGTCTGGCGTGTTGTCTTGTCATGTGACTTAGTAAATACCTGCACAGTCTAAACCTCACCACACTTGATCAACTTCTCTTTTAAGGACAATCGTGAAACCAGTGCCTCGACGCGCACGGTGTCCTCGGGGCCACCCCGAATGGTGGTGCGAATACACGAAGCACTCATCCCTTCGGGGCAATGACAGGGCCGACTCCTTAGTCAAGACCGGCGCCACCTCTCCTTTCAACGCTACAATCTATTAATCTGCATCCTCCTCTTTGATCAACCACTTTCTTCTTTCTTCCTAGCGGTCTACGCAGACTTCTAGACCACCAGATTCCTAATAATTCTCCTTCCCCGTTCTTCCCGTTGCGAGCTTTCGCGTCTTCGCTGTAACGGGCACTCCACCCTCTTTGAATCTTATCTCCACCGGATTGGTCAATCCGATTCCCCCTCTTGCCCTTCCTGCGGAGAAGACCAGCAGGATCTTTCGCATCTGCTTCTTTCTTGTCCCTCTTCTTCGGGAAGAATGAGAGGCCACGTACACGTTGGAGGAATAGCTTTCCAATAATTGAGACTTTCAGTTTCGATTAACATAATATGATGAGGCGATGATTTGATTGCTTAGATGTAGCTGGCTTTGTTTTCGATAGTGCTGAACTTGGCCCTAGCGAAAACACTAATAAATCTCGATGAGACCCGTAGACTAACTAAACTATTCACTACGATGTATTTCTGATATTTAGTCACACAGGCGTCTACTAAACTACACGTAGACATCTTTCCGCGCTACTCAACCTAAAAATATTTCATAATCGGCTTTTCAACTCCTCACAGAACTAACTACCAACAGTCAACGACAAAAACCCCCAAAACAGGGTCAAGAAATTAGTTTCCAGCGATGGACGTCCGGCGACCTCCCAGTGACAGTATGGAGTGCTATGAAAACAATGGTTACACAGTAGAATAGCATCACCCAACACAGCCTACCTATACTGAAGAAAATGAGTCAAAGTGGATTCCCGAATATCTGGATACAAAATGATGCCTCCCAATCCATCTGAGTCGTCGCAGCTTGGGTGACCTTTTACTCAAGATCACTCCCGCCCGCTTTCAACTCCTGGAGGAACGGATCGCGTAAGTGCTGAGTCGTCTTTAAAGCAAACAGCGCGTCATCTGCTCTGAAGTCATCTTACCGCTTTTTGCCCAAAACAATAACTATATTCAAAATACAGCCGATGGTCTCCTGCTGATCAAAAACCGGGACGTCAGATGAAAACTTGAGAGTTTGGCTGTTTCGGGCTTTTAATATCATTATAGCACTCTCAAGCGGCCCCACAGGATAATGCCTATACAAAATACTACAAGCACTGGATATCATGAATGAAGCCACCATTGCATTGTGTTTAGACTGACTTTTTCATTCTGCGTTTTTCCCTGCAAATTCATATATTTTTGTATAAAATTTAATATTACTTCGGTAGTAGTAATCAAGAAGCATATACAGAATTTCTTGAAAATTCTCGGCATTGCTGTTAAATACTGACGACTGGGGCTCACCTGGACATCGAGCAGTTCGAGTACAGGTTCCTTGCCTTCGTCCAAGCGGAAGTTGAAGCGAGCAAGACCGACTAGGTCGCGAGGAGTACCCCAGCAGCAGAGGAGAGTCCAGTCAGTGAAAGACGCCGGAGAACTGCACATCTGGATGCAGAATTTCAACTCGTCGGCGGTCAACAGGTCCCATCGACGACAATCCACACGGATTGAAACTGGACAACCATAGATATATGAATTAGAAAAAAATCACATTATGTAACAAAGGTGGAAAAGCTGTGTGATTGTTGCCTAGAACTATCTTGTTCCAGAAGTGCTCCGTTTCTTCAGAATAGGCACTCAGTGATTTCAGCTGTCCTTAAAAAACATAAAAACTTCAGTCTTTAAATCTAAGTTCGATTATCTGCAATCAAGTGGCGGCTTCGTGCGTTCAATTTTCGATAATCTGCAAACAAGTTACAATTTGAATGCCCTGCTATTTGTTGTAAATATTCTAGTGTAACAGGGCTTTTGTATTAGTATTATGTAAAGTATGCATGATGAGCAAAACAACGCTATACAGTCCTCAATTAAATCCAATTGAGGAAACAATCAGTATTGTTAAACACTGGTGCAAAAACATGATCATTGCCAATCGAGCTGCTTTCCTCAATCAGCTAAACAGAAAACATTACACCCGACATTATTCGTGTCCAGATACAACACGTCAATATATTCCTTATCAATGCAATCAATGGTGAAGTATTAATTTGTCAGTTTCATTTGTCCAGACCTATGATCACGAGTGTCCTTTCCAAGAAGGCAACGTACCGTATCCTTGGGACCTACTAAGTTTTCTCACTCGCTTCTTTTCTCTCACTCTTCCTTTATTCTCTCTTCTCTCCTCCTTGAGGTCAGTGTGCTGAAACATGACCCCTCATCTAGGAATTACAACAACAACGACAAATAAACGCTCACACCAACATCATCTCTGGTCAAGCTTTTATGCTCTACCATCAAATCACATACACACACATTGTTGCAATGGTCCTCTTCACATGACTGCCTCCTCTCCCTATATTCTCGAACTGGTTGCTCCGGTGCTGTGGTTTCCACTAGTTCCGTGGCATGCCATGTAAAATATTTCCAAGCCAAATGACAGGAAAACTAGCAAATACTAACACAAAGAGCAAAGACGAGTAACAGTAACAGGCATCATACCATTTGTAAAGTATTCATTTCCTCTGAATTCTTGTCTCATAGGCAATAGCTGGAGTAAAGGATCCAGAAGACAGTTGGCTGCAGTCACTAAACGTGTACCAATGTGCTGTCTAGACAGAGATTTTCTCCTACATGAAGATCGACCTTTCTTTACAATACCACCTGTCACATTCATTGCTAAAACAATAGGAAACAATGGTGTTCTATATCAAGACATGATCTGATCATGATTTTAATATATAAAACACAGTAGATATTAACTGAGTTGATAGACTTACATAATTAAATACTACTTAGATAGTCAACTACAATTATGACCATTTAATACTTTTATAAAATTTCACATTTAGCAAGTACTTTTATGCTAATTATGTATTTGAATGATTATATAAATTTTCTATTTTATCAAATAATATTAATTTATATTTCTGTTAACTATATAAAATTACATAACTATGTTTATTATCAAGACCTTCAGCAAATTATGCAAGAAATGATATTTTAAAAACTATAATTACATAGTTAACCAATTTAAGAAGATTTAAAAGAATCAACAGTGAAAAGTAGGGTAGACGTGCAGTTTAGCATTTTAAATCAAAAGAAAATTTCGTAATAGAAGTAGAATGTTAGAAAAAAAATAACATTGTGATCCAACACGACCAAAATGTGGGTCCTCAAAACAATGTTTTATTATGTTAACATAAAAAACATTGTGATACAAACTAAAATGTTACCAAAAAGATTGCATTCAAACCATTTATGCCACATGAACTCATGAATGTAATTAGTAAAAAAGCTCATCTGAGTAGGTTTGCATGTATCCACACAGTTTTGATGTTTCAGTGTGAATGTCCTGATCATTTGGGTCAACAAATTGCTATTTGTGGATAATAACATTGTGTGGAGATCCCACCAGCAAAATGATCTAAATTTCTGTAGGAATACCAGCCATTGGACATGATGTGCATATCACTGGTCTTGATGGATTTTTTGAAGAATATATTTGATTTCGTGTTTCCTAACTGTTATCAGTTTTCCATTATCATCAAAGCAACCAATAATTTGAGGATCATCCTCGTTCGCAAATGTAACATGAAATTGCATCAATATGTAGTTCAGTGAAACCAGCTTATTAAGTATACCATGTGAATGGGCGATTTATATGTTATAAGCAAACCTAATGTATGTACTAAGCGATATCCATATGTTCATATTCAAAATATGGTCAGTAAATAAATAATAACAAATGTATAAATCAGAGTTTACAAACAAGTGATTGGCGCTGTCTTCTAAACTAGTTCATGGCGAAGTTAAATAAAATCAGTCTATAATTACGATTGAACTAATTTAAAAAGGCTGTTTTTAACAAAGAAGTGTACATACATATGTTGCTACGTGTAAAACGGGTAAATATACATTCCGGACCAACAAAACATACTTATTAAGCAGTATGCGTATTAACTTGTATGTAATATACAAACTACTTAGATAGCAATTTACATACAAACAAAACGGGAGCGGAAAAGTATACTTTATAAGCGATCTTACGTATTAAGGCATGTACGTAATAAGTGGATCCACTGTAGTATGAAATGGAGTTCCACCCAAATCAATTTTGTGTTTCATTTGGATTTGAGGCATGTCTGTAGCCCACAAATAAAGTTCAATAAAATGAATTGTTGAAAGTGTAAAAATGTCCTTGCAAATGGACTGTGCAAAAGTATGTCTATTATAGCACCATCACCAGCAGTCATTGCCTTGCTGCTAGTGATTTAAACCTACCAACCTCCAGAACTGAAAATCCAGGACAAATTCCATAACTCAACAAATCCTAGAAAAACAATTATATATAATTTTATATACAGGCACTATATCAAAAAACAAAAAATGTTATACTGAATTACACATCTGAACATGTTATATTACTTGGAAGAATACATTAAAAGATAATATGCATACTGTATATGAATATACTTATTTAGAAGGTATACTAGCGAGTAAAATTAAATAAACATAGTTTGTACTCCACATAATGCATTTCCTTCATTTTTCATACAAATCATTGGGTAGCGTTATAAAGCAGGACTAAATTAGTATAGTATACTAAAACGTGTGTTATGAAGTGTGACTTAAATTCGCTAGAGGAGATAGTCCTGGAGTAAAAAATAGTATAGGACCAAAATATAGTGTCATCCGCTAATTTAGTTAACTAATTGCAGAAAAGCATATACTAAAAAAATCAAATTGTTGGAGGATAGCTTTTCTAAACTAAAGATAGCTCTCACCACATCTGCAGAATAGCCAATATTCAAGGATACCAACAATGTATCCTTTGATAAATAAATAGGTAATATTAAATGCTGTTTTCTGCAGGTGCTCTTTGTCCATCCTTAATGTGGTTATGATTATAATTATATTACCATGGAGTATTTAAAACATCTTGAAATTTGGGATTGATTAAGTAAGTTCCTGTATATGCAGAGTATAAGCCTTACCATACTTGATCACTTATTCTTGGGGACAAGTTGAGTAATCTCCACTCCAATACGTTGGTGCACACTTTGACTCAGGGACCACCCTGAGTAGTGACACAAATATATACCCTATGGGACATCATGATTAAATTTGGGAATATATATGGTATTCTCTGAAAGTTTAGTCTAGAAATCTGTATTCTTGTCAAGTAAAATAAATAATAAAGTAAGTAAGAGCAATTCTTGGAGTATGTATGCAGATTAGGTAAATACAAGTACCGTATATACTCGCGTATAAGCCGACACATGTATAAGCCGACCCCCCTACTTTTGCTTTCTAAATTTTACCAAATTGGTAAACTCACATATAAGCCGACCCTCCTACTTTTACAACATATACCTGGGTATCTATAACTGATTGTTTTTTAAATAGCAAATATTAATTGATTTTCGTATCTTTTTTTAAGAAAATTATTTACACTATTTGTTAACTGAATTTTAGTCACACTATTAGTTATCACGAATCATATTGATTTTTCTCTTCCTATGTTGTTCACCCTTTCTATCTGGATAGATAGCAGGCAAGATAGCTCTTCCCTAAAAATAGGTCAGAATAACGAGTATAGCTGCTGCTATCTAGCCAAACTACATACATGTTCAATTATGCTCGTGTATAACCCGACCCCCCACTTATATATAGTATATGGTAAATGTGATTTTAGTGCAGGCAGTAGGCAAGACTAAAGCATGGAACTAAATTTATGAATTATTGCTGATATTTTCGTATGATACTAAACATTTAGACTCAGACCAAACTAGTCTCTAACTAAAGTCATTAGTATAGAATTAAATTAGTTGGTTTTGGACTAAAGCAAATAGTCAGGTATTAAATAGCCCAGTGCCATAATGTACTTAGTCTGGTACTAAATGTGTTTTTGTCTTACTTTATACCATTTACTGTACCTTACAACATTAAAAAATATTTCCAATTTTTGGTGTCAATTATTCAAATATTTGCTAAGATATTTTTAATTTGTTTTATTTAACTTATAATGTAAACATAATTTAGTATTTTATTTCATGCACACAACTTATCTTAATTCAAATTCGTAGCCATTGTTTCATTTGTTTGACCAATCAAAATACTTGATTAATGATAATAAATTTGAAAGAGGTATAGGGTGGAATGCGAAAACAACCTAACTAAGTTAGGAGTTTCTCATGACATGAAGAGCTCCTACAACCATTGCAAAACAGTTCCTTATAAGTTAGAAGCTCCTCAAAAGTTAGGATCTCTTCAGAAAAGTAAAGAAATACTTTAGGACATGTTATACCATCCTAAATCAGCTACTCCATAATAGAAATGAATGAACAAGAGTGAATCGATAGTTTGGAATGAAGTACTGTTTTGGAGGACATGTCCTCTGAAAATAATTATTTGATATGAATTTCACAGCATGAATTGGACAAAATATGTATGTAATTAATTGTTAACCAAAAAGGCTGATATATATATGTCATATTATATATATATATATATATATATATATATATATCAATATTATATATCAATAAATTTCAAGATTTCACAGCAAAGATTGCAAAATTTTACAGCATTGCTGGGAATATATCTAGGACTGATATAATTATCCCAGAAGGGTCCTACAGGTGTATTTGTAGGGCATATATTTTACAAATACTATTCACAACAAACAGTCAACAGGTACTGGAGAGACCAAGTTTAATACTGCAACATCGCCAGATGTTTTCCAATTTTTGTCTAATTAAATAAAAATATAGTGACTGTGAACTGCTTGTTGAACATGTTGGACAGTTTTGTCTTCAGTATTGTAAAATATAAGTTCATTCAAAACTGGCAAAATAGTAGTTTTTAATAACATTACATAATCATTTATATTATCATCAAATAAAATTCTAAGGGCAAGGTCAAATAATAAAAATAAAATTTTTTGTCGCCATGCTTAACATTGCCATACGAAAGATGTTACTATTTGCAGGTAGTTGAAAATATTTCACTTATGTTGAAGCTCGACCCACTACTTGCCCCTACCTTAAACATTTTTAGATATTTGCACAGTACATAATGATATCTTTTAAATAATATTTCAGTTATACTATAAAGTTACATTTATCTATATTAAAATATATTTTAAATATAATACTAACCTATAATAATGTAGTCATGTACCACCTTACAAAATAAAATGTATATATCTAAAAAATGCATAGTCACTTCATTATTAACCCTATTAGACTATAAATTCTACATAACTTCTATAACACTTTGGAGAAGAGATCTGGATAGCTAAATATTGATTATTAATATTTTTCAAATATATTTTTTAATTTTAGTTTTTGGATTATTGTTCTAGACTAATCTGACTCAAATTTTATGCTAATTTCAATGGTGTATAGCTTTAAGAGATCATGTTAGTGCCAGGTACTTAAAATTTAACCTTTATATGAATTCACAGAGATCCAGAAATTAAATAATCATGATTTTTTCATGTTTTTTATATCTATTTTATCAAATGTTCTTTAAGATAGATTTATAGAGCTAACTAACTATAATATAGAAATTTAAATCATCAAATTTCTTTAAGTAGAACTTAAGTTTTGCAAAATTAATATTTTTCAAATATTTCCAAAAATACAGGCTTAAATAGTCAAATTCTAATTATAAATTATTATCATTGAAATTGGAGGACAAAATTAGTCAAAAAATCAAAATTTAAAGATCACTAACTTTTGATTAATACAACTAATATTGATAAAATAAAAGGAAAATCATTGGTAAAGTAAAATCTATCATTTGATATATAGTTAGTTCTACTGGACTAAAATGAAAAAAAGGATCTAAGTAACTAATATTGTTATAGAAGCAATTGTCTTTTAACTTCTTCTAAGTCTAGTTCTCAGCCCCAAGCATAATAACTATGTTAGTTTTTAGAATTCTTTAATAGATAAAATTATTTTCAAATAATTAAAGTATATAAGCAGTTTTAGAATAATTCAGGTTTGATACTAAGTAATAGTGATACTGATATAGCTGTATTAAACTTTATTATATATATTTTTGTTGCAGATTTTGCTATATGTTTTAGGATTTATATGAAATTAATAAAAGCAAAATATTTTGCTATATATTATTATACAGATCCACAAGGCAAAAATCTGCAGCAAATTAGAGCAAAATATATAGCAAAAAACTGTAGTAAAATATGTAGCAAAATACATAGCAAAGTTTAATACATTGATATACACTGCATTGCAAAAAAATGAAATTCTTGCTGGCTGTTCTCAGTACACACGATTTTATTTTTTGAACTACTACAGATGAGCACACCCTTTACTCTTTAGAAATACACAATATTTCTTCTTAATATGAATGCTGTAGTAGAGCCATTATTTTTTTCATAAACAAAGCCGGAACATGTCTATAGGCTGTGTAGACATACTGTATGATGCATAGGTGACCCTGCCAAAGTACAAACACCAGCGCGACACCTGTGCAACTGTCAAGCCAGCCCTAAGTAAAGTTCTACTTAATTGGATAGTTTAAATTTAAAGTGAGGCAAGAAGATTGAATGTGAAATGCAAGGGCATAGACAACTAATATTTTAAGTGAGGGGGCTAAGTACAATAGGGGTGCTCAACATCACTAGGTGGTTGGACTTCGGAGCTCATGTGGAAATTTTTTACTAATTTAGATATATGAAATGTATTTTATTAGTGGCATAAGTTAAAAAGGTTATGTATAATATCCAGCCGGCCTAGCTGACCCAAAAAAAAACAGAAAAGAAAACATTTACCTTGAAAATAGTTTCAAAATAATGCTTAAAAATGTTTTCAAAAAATTTAAAATAGAATTTTATATTCCCCATAACTTGTTTAAGTTCCTCGCAATATCAAAAGTTTTATTAACTTTTGCCAGATAATCACCATTTATGACCAGAGTTTACTATCAATTATTGATAAACATTTTAAAAGTTTTTTATATTGTGAGTAACTTAGAAAAGTTATGGGAGATATAAAATTGTGTTTTAACCCATATTTGCCCAAGTTGGATAAAATAGACATCCTTATGCAAACAATATATTTAAGTAATGTGTATACTACTATAGTACATTAAACTTCAAATACATTTTTTACTAAAAAGTTACAGGCACTTATAGTAAATAGTAGAGTTGTAATGCGTTTTACATAGCCAAATCAACCATGATTCGGAACATTGGCCAGCACCATTTTTTGGAACGGATATTGATCATGTAGGCCACGTTCTGATCAAAAAGATCAACATTTCCCATACCATTATTGTAAACCTGGACACCTTTGGAATTGGCACCGTCTTTCATTCACATTCACAAATTGGATTCTGCACCACAAAACGTAGATACAATAGTGACAGTCTTGTTGTCTTTCCACCTTGTAATGTACATATCAGACGATTTATCCATGACAAAATCATAGCTTCCTCTTGCCTCTTTATCTAATTCTTTTACTGACTTCTGTGGGGCATTTTTACCTCAATTTGCACGCAATGACCCATTGCAGCAATACCCATAGATTGGAGTTGATTGATCAAAGTAAGTGTTGTAAAAAGATTATCAAAAATCAGATAGTAGTGCCTGTTTTCGTGATCAGGTAGTTCTTACAAAAATTTAGAGACAATAGAACCTCCAAGACCCAATGTTCTGTCCATGGTTGCTTTTCCCTGATAGGGATCAAATGTAACTACATAGCCTAAATGGGTGGCAGCAAACCTTATAGCCAAATTTGATTGGTTTTCTGTATAAGTATTGCTTGGCTCCATAATGACCAAAATAGGGAACCATCGATTCATCCATAGTTATTGACTGTTCTGGAACAAAATTTGATTTACATTGTGTATTGATATAATCCAACAATGGTCATACTTTAGCAAATTTATCATTGGCATCCAATGTTGAGTTATTAGTCAAATGAAGGAATCTCAGAATCTCTGGAAGGCTTATATAGCCACTAGTCAAAAGAATTGCTAAAACAGGGATGTGATTGCAAAATGAAAAAAACTGAAGTACTTTACAAGGGCCCCAGCCCCCCCAAAGGTACACTTCTACGTGCAGGAGTGGAGGCCCTATGGTTAGAGTGGGGCCCCTATGGTTGGAGTGGGGGCTCCTATGGTTGGAGTGGGGCCCTATGGTTGGAGTGGGGACCCTATGGTTGGAGTGGGGGCCCTATGGTTGGAGTGGGGTCCTATGGTTGGAGTGGGGGTCATATGGTTGGAGTGGGGGCCCCTATGGTTGGAGTGGGGGCCCCATTATATAATGTGATTTACAAAATTACAACAACAAATGGAACTATACAAAGAAAAAGTAAATATTGGATAAAAATATTTATTATTTTATTGGTGCAGATATAGTGAACTCTATACATTTGCTAAAATACATTATATATGTACAAATATAGTGAACTCTATGAAAATTGGTACTAATCCCCCACCTATTTAAAAATATACATTTTTGGACTATTTGGAAAATGATAAAGTTCTAAAAAAACAGATTTCCATCTAAAAACAGAAAAATCACATTCCTGCTAAAAACCTAATGCTTAAAAATGTGTATAAATTCTAATATTAACATTTATATAACATGATAACCTACTTATATGGTTATTTGTTACAAAGTGTCATATTTTTATGATACATATATTAAAAAATCATATTAGTACTCACCATTGTCTAGAATTGGTCAATTGGAGGCCATTTTATTTTCCCATTGAAACTACTAAATAATGCCAATAATAAATTAGTAAAATAAAATATTTTTTATTTTCATTGGGATATGTTGTTATTAATACTTTTAAGAAGTGGCATGTAGTAGTATTATTTAAAAAATCATTATTAAAATAAAATAAATAATACAAGAAGTACTGTTAGTTTAAATAATTTGCGGGCAAATATGGGTTAAATTGTTCAAAAACTTTTTTATATGTTATTTTGAAACTATTTTTAAGGTCAATGTTTTCTTTTTGGATTTTTATTTTGGGCCTGCTAGGCCAAGCCAGATATAATTTATATAACTGTTGAAAAATAAATTTAATTAATTATTAACTAGCAAATTGTCATTTTTTCTAGTCATACCTTTGTATTAATATTATTAGGGGCATATATAAAGGTAGGACATGTGAGGGCTAAATATCCCCTAAGGCTTCCCCTTTTCTAAGTCTTTGAAATGAAAATTCTATTTTTTTATAATATAGTCATAGTGTAGACTGTGTAGTACTAGTAATACTAAATTTGAATTACAAATTTTTTTATCTATATAAAAAATTAGGAAATTAATTTTAATATAAAAAAATATATTGGAATAATGCAGAAATAAATAAAAGAAAATGTAAATAAAATATTGATTTCAAGATATAATATATAACTTTAATGAAATAAAAATATTTAAATTTAAACATAAACTAGATTCAGAAACTTACCATTTATTTATATAAACTAGTTAACTGATTGTTAGCAAACTTGAGCTAAAATTGTCTTTTAATATCAAAATAGTATACATAAAAAGTAAATTGAATCTGTGAAGAAAGTATATATCGACTAGTATATAGCTCAAAAAATATTAATTAATATTTAAAATGATATTGTCATTGTCTCATAGATATTTCTTATTTAATATATCAGGAGCAGATCCAAGGGGGGCAAGTTTATTTTTTATGGTACTTTTGAACAAGATCTTGTGTGTGACAAGACAAGTTTTATATAGAAATAAATAGGAAATTTGGAGTGATCTTATGAGTGGCAATTCCATGGATAATAATTGTGGGGGGGGTGCCCCCACCTCACAAAGAAAAACTTATTAACTTTAAACAAAATATACACCCTATTCAGTCAAGTCAGAATTTCAGGAGGGTGCCTTATTCAGTGAAATCAAAATTCTGACTTCAGGCACAGGGAAAAGGGCGCCCTCCTGAAATTCTGAACACTGAAAAGGGCACCCTCCTGAAATTCTGACTTCACTAAATAGGGCGCCCATTTCTTTTCTTAAAAAAATTACGCCTTTCATGACCAGATGACAGACCATGA
>JAUYWV010134590.1:0-10926 GCA_032274565.1 Nematoplana nigrocapitula
GGGGGGGGTGAGTCACTGGCGCACAGCGTGGCTGAGATATACTACTCACGTGTGATAAGAATATAATAAAATAGGTATGTCTTTTCAGATCACATTATTAACATAAAAATATCGGCACAAATTCGAGTTTACGTATCTACTAATTAATAAGAATGTTTGACAGTTAATCAGCTGGACATATGATAAGTTTAGTAATGATTACTTCTAGAAGTATGCCAACAAAATTTTACCGATTTCATATTTTGGCATATTTTATTATAAAATTATCACTACAAAGTGGGTGAATACACTACACCTGGTTATATACTGTACAATCCAGTAGTAAACCAATCAGAAGATTCAAGCCACGTTTTCTGCGTTCTTATAAAATTATTTCCTAGTAAAATATTGAACGATAAAATTATCTCTAGAATATCTATATGGTTTATTCCGTCTAGGACAAAGATGGCTTGAGCAGCACGGTCGAAGTCTTCATCAGTGTTATAGATGAACCAGATGCTCCACCGGAGTTTTTGAACCTTCCGTACGCGGTTTCAATTGACGAAGAAAAGCCGAACGTGAGTTAAGACTTCCTTTACAACTTCGACACTACACTTTTTAATCAGTGCATTCAAAGAGTTAACTTTGCATTCAGATATAGTAACCTCGAATTCAGACTGAGCGAATAACTTTAAACAATTAAATGAAATAACATATGTAATACAAAGTGAATATATTCTTATTTTTATTAACGGTGTTCGTGACATGGAATACATAATATACTGTACTATAACTTACAAACATACATGGTTCATATGACATGTTACTATGAGAATACATAATGAAACACATAGAGCAAAATGTTTCTTCACTCCAGAGTTCATGTCCTCTCTGTTGAGAACTGCTGGAAAAACTTTGCATGGACGCTGTCTTGGGGGATGATAGTCTGTAAGGCATTAACTATCAGTCCTTCTATATATACTGTACAAGTTGCTGATCACCGAGAGCCGGTGGATTCACTTTTGACACTCATGCTCTGCTTGACGTAGTTTTTCACTTTGGACCAGATTGCCTCTATTGGATTCAGAATGATAATGAAGGCGTAATATCACTATTTCCGGATGTTGTAGTGAGCACTCCTAGAGCCTGCTGCGACACATCGCATTATCTATAACAAGAACAACAGATGCTGGTTCCATCCCCGGAGGCAGCCTTGTCAACGTGTCGAATACCTAATCTTTGCAGTGTCGGATTTGAACACAAAATTAAAAATATTCAACTTTTTTTGCGAATATACAAATCCTGCATACAGTCACAACAAGCGTACTAGAATGGTCCGTTAGTAGCACTATTTTTGCTTGAATCATATTTTCTGCATTGTCTAAATTATCTGAAGCGTGTAAAATCCGACGCAATGACAGCGTCCATCTGAAACCAACTGAACAGACACATTACAGATCTAGGTGATCTGTTATTCAATATCTGTGCTCCTAACTCTACCCGTTTACGTAAGAAAAACTTCATAATATAAACTGTCTTGACAACAATCAGTCAGGAATCCAACATAAAAGCAAAAAAGAAATTAAATTTAAGCATCAGCTATATCTGTCGCAGACTCGATTCCAACTTTTAAAAGGCCCTTTCTACTCCGGTGTGCTTACACACATAGCCAAGGTTGTATATATGACTAATTATGTACCATTCTGTATCCGAGTTGCAGTATCGAGTTAAGTTCACTTCACCAAAATTGCACACTACAGGTCCTTGAATTCTAACACGCATACTGTAGATCATTTACTTACTTTAGTTAGAATGCTATAATATTGTCTAGTGCCCTCTGTCCTAAAAGTCTGCGTGCATTTAAACTAAAAAGGCGTTGGTAGTTACTGTAAAATAAGAGTGTATTGAAGAAAAAATAACATAACTGATTCCAATGGGTTAACATAATACTTTTTCATAAAGATAAGCTGCTGTCCAATGAGGATGTCTATTCACGAATTCAGCTCTTCGTTGAGTATTCACAGCAGATAATGGGGGACTTGAGATTTTCTTGCATAGTCTTCATTTTAATATCTTTGCGCATTTTGTTTGCAACATCATGAGAGCAATGTTCAAAGATGTCTTCCCAATCTACGACAAGTACTGTTGGGACGTCGGATGAACTCTTCCATCTCATTTTAAAGATTAGCATTTTTCACTTTACTGGGTGGACATGATCGATATTGAGATACAACACTACCAGGTTCTTGAAACTTTTCTGCTATAAGAGAGATAGTTCTTTCCTGCCAATCAGGTATTATTGACAGATATATTGTATTGTTTCCTCTGATTGTTTGCTTTTTATTCTTTCATAACGTAATTTTATGTCTATTTGGTCTACTCTGCTAAGTTCAACTGCTCTGTCAACTCTAGGCAGTTTTCATCCTAATGATTTCAAGCCACAGTATGCACTTAATTTTACTCTATGGACGAAAACAATCAATAACTTCAACCAATTAAAACGTGTCACGTTAGTAATCCTTCTATATATTTAAACTATATAATGTAGGTAAGCGAATCGATTCACTTACTTATTTTTAGCAGTAGATTGAGTTAAAATCGATGCACGCAGACCTTTAGAACAGAGGGTAGGATGAAAAAAGTGATTTAATTAATTGCCTAACAATATAGGAAATAATTGAAGTGGGAAATTATTCTCATCCGTTGCGTTAATTTTAGAAGTCAGTCGGCAAATTGTTCAACAGTCCTACTAAACGTTACAAGCTTGAAAAGACTGTAATAAATGACTAACATATTCAGTATATAAAATTGGAGTGTAAATTCGTTATTCTACTTAGTTAGTGTATGCTTATTTTTGTGAAATATCCATTTGTTCCGCATATGGAGGTTATATTCCAGAAAGACCAGAGGAGAAGTTGACGCGAATGAGCACGAAAACAATCTCATGCTTAAAACAATTGGAAAGTGGTTAGATATGTATACTGTACTTTCACATTCTCATACAGGATTGGGTTCTAGTGTTTCTTCGTATAATTTCCTTCTCCTCGACAGCAGTTGAACACGTTGCCTTTCACTGCTAATATCGGCTTAAGGCATGAACCAAGTGCGAAACATCTGTTGTTTTATTATACTCGTGAATGAAATGCACAACATACAATTATTTGATCGATGGGATTTAATTATTGATCATACCACATGTCACTAATGAGCTTATGGCTATCATCACAATGATGTTTTTAGGGAATATTGGAGATGTCACACATTTTCAAACGGAAGAGTATCGACTGAACTGTTAAAATTATATTTCTTCTCTACTTTCCAATTATAAGTATTAAAAATGGAAAATGCAAGGCTCTCAATTTTAAATATAGGGAATTGTATATTATCCAGGACTTTTTACGCATGTTTCCTTTATTGTATTTCCAAAAATTTGTTTGAAATGTCTAATAGTTTATATGTATGTATGGTTAGTACTATTCTAAATCAGGTTTAGTAAATGTTAATGAGTGTTGATTATTATTCAATTAATGCACCGCTCAAATAATGTTAGTTACTACTCTAGATGACATATTGATTACTCATAAAGTTAGTCATAATTCTCGTGTTATTCTAATTTATATTTTAAAAATAGGTTGTGCGGACATATTGACTACTGATTGGCTACTGCAAGTTATTCTACAATTGTATATTGGTCTCCTTTTTCAATTTCAGGGCACACTTGTTTATTCAAAAATTCTGGCTCAAGATGGTGATAGAGGAATTAAAAATAAGATAGAATACTCTCTCAAACCAGGTACATGTTTGAGTATAATAACAATTACACATCTATTGATTCATAATCTGACTTACATTTTTATAAAACTAATTCTTATATTCTTTACACATGACACACTGTCTATCTGGCGGAATAAAGTTATGGCAGACAAAACTTTTATTTAAAAATCACATCATATTATACACCTGAACAAATGGCTGCTTTTGTGAATTGAAGTTGTATTCACTATTGGCTATAAACTCCTATATACGTATAATAGTGAAAGAAGTAGGACATGTTCTCTCTAATCATTACTAGAACACTACTAAATGAGACTACAGTATATACGTATCTGAAAAATGCAAAGCAGAGACATAATTGTGCGACTGTAAGTAAGTAGTATTAGGAAAACAGACTTATGGTATAATTAAAATTATTTGAGACACTCAATTGTGTCGATCAAAAGCAATGTTACTTGTGATGATGGAAACGGTGTACTTGTGCGTCTTTCTCACACTTTTGATTATTGTGGTGAATTTAGGAAACAAATTCAATGAATTCTTCTCGATCAACAGTGCAACAGGTGAACTGAAGATTGCAAAGCCAATCGACAGAGAGAGTTCTGACATCCGCAGTCAGTTCGGAATTCTGGAATTGATTATCCAGGTAAGTATGGTTTCTTACTTATGTACTAGTTCTCGGAGATAATAAAGTTTAAGATTATTTATAAATTATAAACAAAATGTCATTGCCCAGATAATTTAAATTAATGTACAACCCGTCGTGGAAATGGTTCGGAACCCTTTCCCTACGTTGACTTCCTGCAACGGTTGTTTTTAGACCAGGTTTTTGAAAAAATACAAAATAAAAAAAATACAAAACTAATTTTCTTGAGACTACAGTAGGTTTCCTTAAGATCATCATTGATTCCTTGTTATTTAGTGGGTGTAGGTGCACTCATAGAAATGTCTTCCTTTTCCAGCTGTCCGTTTCCCTGACTGATGCACTAATGTGTTCCCCAGACCAATCCTTCAATTCATCCATCCAGTCTCTTTCTTTATTTTTTCACTCTGTTTCATTTAACAGTGTTTTTATGGAATCATCTTGTCACCTTTTCTCTTACGACTAAGATCTCCACTGTGTTTCCTTTTGAGTTTCACCCTCATCCATGGCGCTGGTTGCCTGTGTATTTCTGGTCCGCAAGTTCTTCCTCTGATTTTTAATTTCCTAAATACTTGCATACTGCTCTAATTTGTTCTAGGGTTGTTTCTGACCTGACCTATATCCATATGTCAAACCTTTGCTCCTCTCTTTATGCTAATTATCATTCCGAACCCCTTTGCAATCTTTGATAATTAATTTATTATTGAGTCTTTGCACCGCAGTCTCATTTGAAGACAATGAATCGTTGGCATTTATGAACCGTAAGTTGTTTACTTTCTACTACATATAACGGCTCCCTCAAAAACACCTAGAGTTGCAGTCATAATTCGTTTTTAGAAACATGTTATACATTGTACTAGATTCTGATATTCCTACAAATGTAGTATGTTATAGGGCCTCATGCCACACACGGTCAGACGCCTTAATTAAATACACATAATTATGGAACAGTACTCTCCATGTTCACATGTCTTTATATTGTTGATTTCAATGTATCTTGTTCCACCGTTTTCCTTCCACTCATAAATCAAGCGTGGTGTTCACTCAGGATTTCTTCCACTCTTCGAGTGCCTTTTCGTTGGATGCTTTTTAAAAGTCATTTAGACATATGACTGATGGGGCTGTCTTTATGAAGTCATTGCAATCTATTAACTTCCTTCGAAATTAGATTTTCAGGGCTTAAGTTTTGTACATTGCTTTGGCCATGCTACATTTTACAAGATCTAATTACGCAGCTTGAGTAGAATAGTTACTGTTCCATCACCTCCATGTACAATTAATTCAGCTACAATGATAACAGACCCAGGAGCTTTCTTTCTTTTTCTATATTTCTTTGTTTTGACAAAAATAATGAACTTCGATGGCGAAAATGATCCATTTATAAGAATCATGATATATATAGTTTGTTTGTTGTTTTTTGAGAAAAGATAGACATGATAATATATAAGCAATGCGGAAATATGTGGGCACTTAACTATTTTAAATCTTTATAGAATGCTTACAGGTCGAAGTTGTAGCGCTTGAAATATGTTTTCATGAGAAGTTTACTGAACTAATGGTTTGTATAAGCCTGTTCAGTTACTCAGGAATAGTTGCAAGTGATATTTTGTCTTAATAAACGAGCCTGGCAATTGGTTTGTTAAATTAACTTGTTCAGTGTATAATAATAAGTCTATTTCTTTTAATTCAGGCTTCGGAGATAACAGCCACAGCACAGGCTCCTAACATCTCCATAGCAACGACTACAATCCGTATATCTATTAACGACATAAACGATTATTTGCCCAAATTTGGAATGTCTGCTTACAATGCTACAGTGTCGGAGAATACCCAAGATGGAATACCTATCACCCTCCTAAATGAAATGGTTGTCTCGGATTTGGACCAGGTAAATCTATCTCTAATACTGCGCAGTTAATGTGCTACGTCGTTCAACACCTCAGTAAATTTGAGGATTGTCTCTAAAATATTATAACATATTGTTTATTATGTGTTGATTTCTTTCACAATATCTTGCTAATTAGTTTAGAGTTTATTTATCATTATAATTCCAGATTACCTATAACCAGGTGCCAAAAACGTTTGCTATATGACGTCCCATCCAATTCTGACACAGTTAAGCTGTGAAATCATGTTTTTCCTGAAATTAAAACCTTGACTTCCGGTAACACTACAGATGGTTGGGAAAATGTTTATAATTGGAAAGCAGTAACAGTAATAATCCCACACTCGAAATTTGAAAATTAAATGAAATTGATTGTACGAATGTGTATATATTGGTTGATTGTCCTTTCTTTTGACCTACCTTTTGTTATATAAGTTTTAATGTTTTCTTATTATTTGCAAGAATTGACGAAAGAATCCCGCTCTGCTTAAATGTTGATAAACACTTTGTTTTAATCTTTATTTAAAAAGTGTTTTTGCCAAACATATTATTTTCAATTTCAAAGGTTGAACATATCTAGTTAATATTTTGTTACCTGCATTACCATGCCATTAAACACCATTAAATTTCTATAACTGTAATGGGTATATCATACAGTAAAAATACTTACCTTGCTTCTGGTGTTCTTTAGTTGTCCTTTGTGTGTTGAGAATGTAACGCTGTGACATTGGAATTGTTATATGCAAAATTTTGACCCTTATCTGATCATAATAAAATTTGACTAACTTTACATTACTAACTAATACATTATCGGTGTTTTAATTTTTGATGCCACGAATTTTACTGACTGTGCTTATGACAATGTGTTAGCATTTAAAATATATATTTGGACATTTTACTGCGAAATTTGTTACTGTTTCATATCAGTAAGACAATCATTCTACAATTTGTATAATCCTTAGGACCTGAGCACCCCAACATTTTTTAGAGTAATCACGTTTTCGCAATGCGATTTTAAGTGATTGTTTTACTTATGAACATTGCTTGGGGTTCAGTATTCTTTAAATGCTTTCTATTTAAATTTCCTGTCAGCTATACAGTATAAACACTTATGTACATCAACGAGAAAGCATTAGGACTGTTATACTTATCTCTCTGTTTGAATCCTAATGCCCCTCTTTCTATCACACTGGATTCCATCCTGGTGGATCTCACTTTGGACGGTTTTTCTTTCGCCCTACCTTGTTCATATATTTCTGGCAGAAAAATCACATTATTGTTCCGTAGTTGACACTCATCTCTTGTGCTACAAAGCGAAGTTTCTCATTTTCGGCCAACATGCCCACAGCCTACATCGACCCCAATTGCTAAAAAAAACCTCTATACCATAATTCCAGGCCATTTCCCTGGGTATTGAATTCCACTACCTTCTCCTTCGCTAGTATCTCCACATCAATCCAATCTAAGCTCTTCCCTCACAACAGACCCATTCAGTCCGCGCCATGTGACACCGCTCGAGTATGCAGCTAACAGTTTCCTGCCTCAGCTACGCTGCGCTGCACTACATGCTACAGTATTTTCTCCCAATAATCTAAACTCTCTCGAAACCCGCGTAAACTATGCAAACGGGTAGGTTTCAGACGTAGCTATATAAATCGGAAACCGTAGAACCTGTAAAATATCCACCGAGACGATAAAGTGAGAATGAGTATATACCATTTGCATCTGAAGACTGCATGTACTCTCTGAACTTGTATTCACATACGACTGATTTTCACGGGTTATACGGGAAAAGTGACACTACAGTATTTCTTATGGGTAAGCAGAGTAGGCTATAAGTAGCGTACGTAATAACCGAAATCACAAGATGTCGTTATTGAGTAAAATCCAGTGTCTTGTTTAGTATGTACAGTATAGTAGTAGCAATGGTGAAAATTAAATATATGTTTCACATCAATGTGCCATGATCAGCTAACTGGTGGTTAGATCCGTTATATTATATTGTATACAGCCTTTACAATCGTAATGATCATGTAGGTATTGGCATTCGCTGACGTGATAGTCTTGAAGGATTCTGAAAAAAGCTTTATTTGATTAATTATTAGTTTTCTTTTAAAGTAAGTGGTTGTTTGTCGGAAATTTTATTTTGATTTTGCTATTATTCAATCGTTTAATCTTGATCAATTACGAATGTTGTTCAAAGGTCTAATGCAGAATTCCAGCCTCTCTCTCAAGGCGGCTGCAGCCACGTGTATACCTGAATAGCGCCAGTCACATTGATTCTCTTTCGAAGAAAATATGTGACTTACTCGGGGGGGGGGGACGTTTGAGATGGAGAGGAAATTTCGTTGTTGGAAGCTCGAGTGTGTGGGTGGAGGAAGGAAGGGTTGGATTTAGGCGTTGGTTTTTGTCTCCCGTTCACTACTGCGTAACTTCTCTACAATCAATGAAGACCGGGTGTGGTATTCTGCAGCTTTCTCAAGCAGCCGATATAATGCGTTTCTGCTTCCATCAAATATTAGGGAAATGATTCTATAGTATAACATACTACTTTAATATACTACATTAATATACATCTGGTTGAAAAGGTTCGAAACAATAAATTACTTGGATTACACTTTGGCCACGACTTTAAATGGATGTGTACGTATTAGGAAGCCAGTTGCCAAATCCAATAGAAGAATTTATACCCTAATGTGTCCTTAGACTTATATCTGCAGTATGAAGCAACTGTTTGATGTACATCCTGGGGACAACCCTGAGTGGTGGTGCGAATACACGAGGTTTCGGGACATCTTGGTTAGGCTTGGGCATATGTATGGTGTTCTGCGAAAGTTGGGCCGTTAGGTTAAATTGCGACCACCCTTCTGAGGGTATCGCTTGGGTGAGGGCTGGTGTCCACTGTTTCATGTTAATCACACAACCTCATCTGAGTGATATTAAACGGTTTAGCATCCCTTCTGAGACACTTTGTATGCCCAAGTTAGATGTATCGACCGGCACGGCCTCTCAGAGGAATCCGTGTCGGTGGACTCGTATCTGAGGGAGTCCAGGCTCCCCTGAAGAGACCTGCTGTACAACAACAACAACAACGACAACAACAACAACTACAAACATCTAACATTTCACAATACTACTTAAAGTAGTATGAAAGTTTATCAAGATATTTCTAGTATACAGATCAATCAAATTACATTACTACTAATTATCAATTTAATTAGATTCCCCAGGTATCGTCAGACCATTTCTACCGTTCAAACTTATTTATTTTATAAGTCTAGGGGTCACCACTCCGGGTAGTCTGACATTGCACCCCCAGCTTAGCTAGCCATAGCCGTGGGAGTCCACCCCGTTACCTGTACACCAGTTAGAAAATAGTGTCAGTTCTCGCTCTTTGTGTAGGATTTGGATAAAATCAAGCACATAAGTCATCCTTAACTTACAAAATACTCATTTCTGATTACATATACCAGTGCAAATAATAGGCTAAAACGAATAAAAGCCGATCACCGATTCCCATTTTTCACATTCTCGTCTGTGTCTTAGTCTTTCTCATCTCCTACGCTTACTATCCTTGTTCATTGGACAATAAACTCTTCTTAATATTTATAATCCACATTTATTATAATGAGTCTTATTGCTTTTCACATTTTATATACGGACTTTTCCAAATTTCCAGTGCTTAGATGTTGTTAGTTGTAATTTCTAAGAAGAGGCTTAACCCCTGAACGGTCTGGATGGAGAAAAGATAATGCGATGGAAGATTGGAGGGGGCAGAAAAAGGAAGGAGAACAGGGAAGAGCACCATTTGGATAGTTAAAAGTGAATGATGAAATAGTACATTGAAATCGAAGATGGAAACGGGATATAGATACTACAAAACAGACCTTGAACAGAGGCAGATGGAGTAGAATGCAAAGCAGACTGCATAGAAATTTTGTTAGTACCCGATAACTGAAACGCGCGCTCCGAGATCTGACGACGTAGGCCAATTACATTCCTTTTTTAATTAGAAAATAGTGTATGTAAGGGAACAGTCGAACGGGCAAACTCACAAAGAACATGGTAAGTAGGAGAAGAATGATCAGGACCATGTGCCGATGCAATTGGTACTCGGCTGACAGATCTTCGAGACTGGAACTAAGACTGGAAGAATCTCTGCGCTGTGTTTGGCGATAGCGTGCAAGTAGGCTGTAAGAGAAAAAAATTCAACGGTAGAACCCATTTTTAAAAAGGGAAGATTTTAAAACAGTAAATAAAAAACTATGCCAGTATGTTATAAGTAGGGTAGTATACAAAGTAAAGAAATTCGATTAGTTCAGATTACTGAACCTTAGAGTTTTTCCTGGTCCTTGCCTTGTTCATTCCCTCTCCAATTTCTGATGTTATCGATCCATTCAGTTCCTGGTTGGTTGGTTCTACTGGCCGGGTAATTCAGGGGGCCGTCCAAGCAGCCCAACCGCGAGGAGGTAATCCTTCACGCCGGAGGGGGCCGAGTGCAGGAGGGAGAAGTCGGGATCTTGGCCGAGGAAGAGAGCCCGGGGAGCTGCGAAGGCGGGGCACTGAAAGAGCAGGTGCCGAAGGTCGCAGGAGTCCGCCTGGCAGCGGGGGCAGGAGGGGTCGTGTCCGGGGTGGATCCTGGCGA
>JAUYWV010134601.1:0-10925 GCA_032274565.1 Nematoplana nigrocapitula
CTTATTCCCCCACTTCCACGGGGCAGAAGTGACAGGGGGGAATTCGAGGCGCTGTTGGTTGTTCAGGCCAACATCACTGCATACACCCCTAGCCGTCTCGCGGAGGCTACTGCGCGACACGTAGCGATTGTGAACCTCTGTCTCCAAGAGCTTCCTACGCGGGTGTTGGCTGTTGGCGAAGTATACTGTAGATATAGCGAGAGGAATTCAACTGCTGTGCTCTCTGCCTGTAGCGGTGCATACATACAGTATGTATACTGTACGTATACTATTCCAGTTGGCAAACTCTCTGATGTGAAAGAAAATCTGTTTCAGGGTGATACGCCCAAAATATATTTTAGTTTATATATTTTTACTTTAAACTTCTTTTTGCTTTACACTACAAGTTATCTTCCAAACACTAAGTTATCACGGTGGCGAGAATTAATTTTTTAATTCTGCTTGGGACTACAATCCTACCTTAAATGATTAAGCTGGTTCAATTTTTATTGTTGATGTAAGCACTGATGAAACTTTATCATTTTGTTCATCTTTTTAAATACTTTAATTAATTTGTGAACAAAGTTTAGCCCAGTAAACTCAAAGCAGCCTGTACTTCTGGATTATTCCTATCGCGATAACACTTCGACGTTAATGAGGACTCACTAATAGTTGCAATTTTCTCTTTCCATAATTCACGCAATGTTGATTACCCCTTTTGAAAACGATCAGTGGTGGACTTATATAGTAGGTAAACTAAGAATTTCTGCACATTTGCAATGAGTTGTACCCGGTGGAAGAGAAGCAATTTTATCAAGAACATCAATTTTTTATCTGAGAGTGATTTTTACGCTTTGACATTCATACTAGCAGAGCAAATTTTGAAAAGTGACTGTCTGCTTAGAAAGTTGATTTTTTTGCGTAATCATTACTGAGTTATCTAAACATTTACTCTGACTCTGAACCCTGATCACGCAATCATCAAACTGGATAGGCAGCCACATGACACATCTTTGCAGTCATTGACATAGTTATTTGAATCGGTAACAGCCTAAAATATATTTAAAAAATCTCAAGGCAAATCTCTCCAATTAAGCGGAATGTTGCCCCAATAAAACAGTATATTTTTACACACTTTTAATACAAATGATTCAATCCTGCATATAAATGCCCCGATAATCAAGGCACGAGGGTCCCTGGCCGACCGAAGATGGAGGTGGATTGAGGATTTGCAGCTGTGGGTGGGAGACCTACGAAGCGCGAAGAACCAGGACGAATGGCGAAGACTCCATCAGGGCCACACCAACATGAATTCGTGCAATGTGACTTGAGGACAACGACGACTGTATAACGAATTTTCATCTATCAATTGACGAACACCACATTGGTTTACAATATCGTATATTAACTCCATGACGAACTTAATTCTTATATGTTCATGAATGTTTAGTTCATTGATTTTTAGTTTTGCTTATAGATGTAAATGCTTTTCCCCTAAAGGCGAGGGGGCTGGCTGTGGATTCCATTTTTTTGGTCCAATTCTAGTACACGACTAGTTTTGTCCTGAATGAGACTCATCAAGTGTACGCCAGCCAGTTTGACTGCATGCAACACAGTGTGTAAAATCAGAAAAATGGTAGCGTCCATCTGCGTTGCACCTCAACGCTAGATTGTAGATTTAGATATTCACTTTCATTTGATAGCTATATGCAGTTACCAAACTGTTCTGGATATTGTCTAGCTGTAGATTAGTTAAGCTCACTCCGCATTTATTAGATGTGAGTAATAACAGAGTTGCCCCACTGTTTATACAATATATGCATATTAGAGCAGTCGCGTCGATATGCCTTTACCTCCCGCAACTATTTTGGCATTCATCAGTTTAAATCACCTAATATTCTAGCAGTGCTATTCTGCATCATATCTTCATTATACGATTAAATCGAATCTACAGTTCGACTGCCTGCTGTCTCTTCGTCAGATATGAAAAACTACTGCGACGATGTCACCTATAATTTCCATCAAATGAGTTGGAACTCCTGATTCTAAAATCAATTTTCCAATACAAACAAAGCCTTTCTTTCCTATCTCCATATTCATTAATTGACATATATTTGATTAAAATTGTTCTAAACTTTGTAATATATACGTACCTCGCTAGTTACCACATGTCAAATTGGTCGTGTAAACATTTATGTTTTGCTGAAAATAGACAAGTTCATGATGAGTTTAAAATATAAAATTCCAATATTACAATGCATTATTCTAATATTTATGTGTATAAAAGTTAGCTGGCCACAAAACATATATAGGTTTACAATTTAAAAATTGATGAAATAGAAAACTACAATTCACAAGTGCGAAGATATAAACTGAGTTTGGAAATCAGCTCATGCCTCTCTTTCTGAACATCTTTCTGAACACTGCTAAAACTATAAATATGATTTCTGCACAAAAGAGGCCTAAAATATTTATTTTTATTTTGGAATAGAAATTTGACTAATAGAGATTCTAATTTATTTTTGGTTTTATAAGGATGATAAACCGTTTTACCACAATTGTTGTGCTAAAGATTTTTTAAAATGAACAGTTTAAATGGCAAGTCTTCATGGTTTAAAAATTGAATTATTCACAAAATTTAATAAATTTACAATTCCAATAAATATAAAAACCTGAAACGAAGAATAAAAATGAAATTAAAGTTTGAATATTTTGTAAATATTCGCATTTGAATAACTTTTAAATAATATTGTTTATTGACAATTTTATATTATACAGATTTTGGGAAATATTGATTGATTGCAAGATGTCTTACTGGCAGTTTTTTTAGTCAAGTGCGCCGTCATATTTGCTAATTTACCTGACTGTTCCGCGTTGAAAAAGATATTGCCATGTTGGGAAACAGAATAGCAAATGAATCCATCGATTGATTCACCTCTCGCGTTATTTGTTAATCTGAATGTCATCCTAAACGTCTTGATTGTTATTAACAACACAAAGCAAATGTCATCCTAAACTTCTTGATTGTTATAAACAACACAAAGCAAATGTCAGCCTAAACTTCTTGATTGTTATTAACAACACAAAGCAAATGTCAGCCTAAACTTCTTGATTGTTATTAACAACACAAAGCAAATGTCATCCTAAACTTCTTGATTGTTATTAACAACACAAAGTAAATGTCATCCTAAACTTCTTGATTGTTATTAACAACACAAAGCAAATGTCATCCTAAACGTCTTGATTGTTATTAACAACACAAAGCAAATGTCAGCCTAAACTTCTTTATTGTTATTAACAACACAAAGCAAATGTCATCCTAAACGTCTTAATTGTTATTAACAACACAAAGCAAATGTCATCCTAAACGTCTTGATTGTTATTAACAACACAAAGCAAATGTCATCCTAAACTTCTTGATTGTTATTAACAACACAAAGCAAATGTCAAATACGACCTTGGAAGAATAAAAATCTCAAAACTATACCATTGATAAATTGCACTCACACCAACTATCTAAAATTATACGGAATATAATTATCATAGCTGATTGAAAAGGTCTATTTTCATAAACATATAATAATACTTTTTATGTTAAACTATAGATATTATGCAATAGTACTATATTTTCACGGACTTAGTTATTGCAGTTTACTATTTGTTTATTTAAATAAGTGTACAAAAGAAAAAGTGGCGGCCTGGTTCTACATGATCGGACATGCATCCATAATCACGGTTGCAATATTTTTTTTGAAGATGTACAGAGTCTTATTGATCCCCCCCAATTTTTTCCACTCTGTCAAAATTTCCATATACAGACACAACGCACTATTCTCTGACGGCTAAATTCATTTTTTCTATTGTTGCACTGTCTCTACGGGAGTTGCCCCCCTGGACTAGAGTGCACTTAGACTATATGAGAGTGCCAGGGACCCAGTGGAGAGTGCCCTTGAGTAGAGTATATATTGCTGTGGGATGGGATCAGGCGGCACCCCCGTCAGAGGAGCCAGAGCTCCCGCAGGTACGAGGCCACCGTCACGGGATCCTCCGTAAGCACAGACAAAGGCGGGGATAACGGCTACGAACGCGCGCAGTCGTGGGTTTTTAGGTGAGCAGGGCAAACCTGGAGCGAGTGATCCAGGGTCTGCTCATCCCAAAGACTTTGATAGCTACAGCTACAGTTATATTAATAAATGTCTTTGGCTCATCCTCTCCACAGTGTAGACAAATCGGATTCGAATCCGGGTCTATACGGGCTCCGTACGTTGCTATCACCCTACAGTGCCCGCTTCTGAGTCGCGCGATCAGCGTCTCTGTTTGTCGGGATAGGCCAGCCGGCTTGGGCGCAGTCGAGTAAACTCGGCGAGTGCGCTCGTGAACCGGAATGGGATCCTTGGCTTCCCTCTGTATGAGAGCCCTAGCCGCACTGAAGGACACCGGGACAGGGTACTGGGACCCATCAACGTTCCGCGGGTGGCCCGCCGCTTCCTTGGCCTCCCTGTCGGCGACTTCATTTCCATGAAGGCCACAATGTCTAGGGATCCATTGAAGAACAACGGTGCCTTCCACCCGCATCAGAGTGGATCTCACTGCGCCCAGTTCCTGGTTGCAGAGAGAAGTCCCGCTGCTCAGCGCATCTAAGGCAGACCGACCTTCGAAGCAGATCAAGTACCGCCCACCCCGACCTTTGGTCGTCAGCCAATTCACCAATTCACTGCTGCTTTGATCTCCAGCCACAGTTCTTCTGGCTCTCGCTCTAGCAGCTATAATTCTCTGGATCTATTATTTACTTCTACTGTAAATGGCTCGGGGAATTGAATCAAGGTCATATCTTTTTGGAGTTGGTGCATTTCTTTTCATCCTTAGCTTCACCTTTATTGTTTAGATTAAAAGTTCATGGTCAGAGCCACAATATGCTCCAGGCAACTTATTGGTTGAATCCAGGGCCCTTTTCCACAGCTTTTTTTTATCAAGATATAGTCTATTTGATTTCGGTACAATCCGTCGGGTGAAGTCCAAGTGTATAATCTTCTGCTGGGCTGCACGAAACAAGTGTTCGATATTACCAGCTCATTACTTGCACAAAAGTCCATCAATCTGTTCCCCGGTTCGTTGCGGATTCCGAGACCAAATTGTACGGTTATGCCTGGAGTCTCCTCGGCCCCTACCTTTGCATTCCAGTCACCCATTAATATTACAATATCTTCTTTCGGAATTCTATCCAGTTATTCTTGGAGGCGTTCATAGAACTCCTCTATGTCATCTTCGTCCGCTGCAGAAGTAGGTGCATAGATATGTATAAACGTTGCATTTACTGGGTGTCCTTGCATGCGCACTGATATAATCCTATCATTGACTGGATTGTACCCCAGAAAAGCTCTAGCTGTTTTCGACTTGATAATCAATGCTACTCCGTTTTTCTCTGCGTTTCATGTCCAGAATAAAATATTGTGAAGCTGCCAGATTGAATGTTCCCCATTCCTGTCCACCTCAATTCACTTATACCCAAGACATCGAGTTGAGCTCTCTCCATTTCATTTTTTACGATCTCTAATTTCCCTTGGTATATGCTTCTAACATTCCATGTCCCAAATTTATGTGATTTCATGAAGTGTGTTACCCGTCTTTTGACTCCAGCTACATCAGCACCGAGACTTCCTGAAGGATTTTGTCTCGTTGCGTTATTACTGCCAGTTGTATTCAACGAAGTTCTACATGTATCCTCAGTTTTGGGAACGGCACTTCTTGACCTGGGGTCTCACCCATCGGTACTGAATTTTGGTTAGTTCTGTTCATTCTTAAGTCATAGAGGTTTTCTTGACAGGGTACGGAAGTAGTTTGTCATTGCTTTCTTCCGGTTGTTTTATATGGATACAAACCGTCTTCCTAAAAGCTCATCCGCTAATAAACCGTTGGTTTGGCAGGGTCGTGGTTCTTCCGCCGGTCTGCCGTTGAGTTTATACTTCTTCCGCCAGAAAACGCCGTTGACCTTCGACAGTAACCCTGGCGCAGGGTGAAGCGTTATACCCCGCAACGCTGGGTACTTGTCTGAACTTAGCTTCTGCTCCCGCAGAACCCACCCCGCGACGTGGACGCGCCAGACAAGAGTTGCCAATGTGTAGAGTAGAGAAGAGAACTCTAACTACCAGTGGCCGGGTTAACCACTCCGTATTGCGGTATATACCAACACGCAAAATAAACGCGAAAGTTTTTAAATGAAAAAGTGTTTGTAAATATACTAAACGCATCAAGGTACATAGATATATGCCAGACAGACTGTAGAAGGCGTTATAACGTACGTGGTTTGCATGACGTATAACTTGAATAAAATACCGTCTTTCTCGGTGCTCCTGCGGTCTCTGAAATGATTACTGCCCACATGCGACGTAAAGTGTTTGCACGTGACGCATTAGAATTTTGATCTGCGCTGAATGTCACTCGAGTTCGGTCTTATAAAACCGAACCTGAGAGAAAAGCTTTTCTGTGTTCATGCGTTAGCAACAGTTATGCCAGATTGGAAGCTGGCGAGTCCATCAGGCTGGTGGCAAACCACTTCAACTGCAATTTTTTTCCACCATATATAAAAAGCTATATATAAAGCCACAAACACCTGTGCTGACCGCCGCAGGACCGCGCTGCCGTCCTCGTGTGACGACCAACCGCCAAGACAAAGTAATTTTCAGACAACTTATGCAAGAGCCGTTCCGAACAATACGTGAGACAGCCAGTACAACTTATGTGGAACTCATCAAAGACCCTTCATCGCCGATACAGCGCGTAGGAGGTCCGTGGGCCTAGACTGAGAAGAAGTCGTCGCCAGAACCGTTTCGAACAGGCCTGCAGTGAATCTATTAGCGCCATTAACAGTGGAGAACCGTACTTTTCACTGATGAAAGCCTGTTCTGCTTCTCAATGACCGAACTACGAGCAGTTCTCCCTTTGAAATCTGGAAAGAGTGCCGGCCCAGACGATCGAGATGTTAACCGCCTACCAAAGTCCTTCGACTAGCGACTGCTAAATCTAGTAAAAGATTCTCATGGCACTCGGGCCGTTGCCCATCCGGGTAGCGGGTGGCAGAAATCATCCCGATACTTAAAAGGGACAAACCACCAAGTGAGTAGTAACCCGGCCTCCTATCGTCCAGTATCCCTCACGACCTGTATACCCTGCGAAAATGTGACATTGCTCAAAATGCGTTACATTTGACTCCTCCTGTAAAAACAGGCAGCAGGATAAACAATAACAACTCAACCTTGGGCTATTCAAAGATACCAACAAGGTTATCCCTTGATAACCAAATAGGCATATTAAATGATGTTTTGCAGGTGCTCTTTGGATGTCCTTGGCGCTGTTATGATAGTAGTCGACATGTTACATTGCCATGGAGTATTGAGATTGTGATTGAGTAGATACGTAAATGCCTGCAAAGTCTGACCATCACCTCACTCGATCACCTTCTCTTAAGGACAATCGTGTAACCTCCAGTGTCTCGACGCACATGGTGTCCTGGGGACCACCCTGAGTGGTGGTGCGAAGTCACAAGGCTTTGTGACATCTTGGTGAGGTTTGGGCATATGTTTGGATTTCTGTAAAAGTTGGGCCTTTTGGTTAAATTGCAACCACCTTCTGAGGGTATCGCTTGGGTGAGGGCTGGTGTCCACCTCTTTTGCATGTTAATCACACAGCCTCATCTGGGTGATATTAAACGGTTTAGAATCCCTCTGAGACGCTTTGTAGGCCCAAGTTAGATGTATCTTCGACCTCTCAAAGGAATCCATGTCGGTGGACTCGTATCTGAGAGAGTTCCAGCTCCCCTGACGAGACTCGCTAAACAACAACAACAACTGGTGTCCGACACGGTCCATGCGTCGGGTTTCTGGGAGGAGTTAAAAGAAAGGTTCCCCACAGTACAGTGTAGTTCCCTTAATGTTGATTGCATGACGACGACAACAACAACTGCCGCGGTGGTGTAGTGGTAACGCGCTTGGCGCGCTTGACACAAACACCAAGGTTTTCTGGATCGAATCTTGGCTAGGTCAACCTTTCATGGTTAATTTCAGCGGCTGTCCAAAATGTGGTGCATCTGCTAAAGTCCGCTAGGACTAACGAAACTGTCCGATTCACGCGCCCCCTCCCGTGGCTGCTGCCTTCTGCGGTGGATGCTGGTGTCTGCCTCTGCATGACTACTAAGAGTAGTATGACATGTTAATCACACAGATCTGATGCAGAGGTGATAGGTGATTTGGTGGTCACGGTTGGGGGACTCGTATGCTTTGCCCATTTACTAATGTTGACGAGGTATGCCGGCACCAAAAATAACAACAGCAACCCCACAGAACAGTAGTTCCCTTAATTTTGATTGCATGACGACGACAACAACAACCACTGGACTTTGGATAAAATTACTGACAATAGACTTAAATACTAACAGTAGACTGATTTAATGCCCAAATGTTGATGACCAATGGATTTGCTCCCATTACTAAGATTACGGAACTGGCGCGACAAAAACTGATTATTTTACCTTTGCTGATCTGCAGCACAGAAGTGAGTAGGCTACATATTTGACTAGATTAACCCAAATATTCGAGGTTCAGTATTCTGATGCCTCTACAACACACTATAACACAGTGTACTCGATGGTGCAGACTATATATGATATTGATTGTCATAGACGTACCTATTTATGTAGTACCATACGTTTTTCCGTCATGAAGGCCATGACATACTCCTAGAATGCACTCATTTTCGATGTCACAGCATGGTTTGAACATGCAATATTGAGATTGCTCTGCACATCTGGTAGATATAGAGAAGATCGAAAAATCGATTAATTAATTAGAGTATAATAATAATAATATTAATATTTTTTATTATTTGTAACAAAAGGAAGCCAGAGGCTCCTGAGCAGATCAAATATGGCGCCTTTCAAATCATTTACAGATAATAATTATTTATACGAAATTTGTAAATTAGTACATTTTACTACCCGAGGACATTTTGAAATTCAAATGATCGCAGCGAATGAGAATTTTAAAATGCCAGAGTGTTGTAATGAACTTTGCAAATGATTGTACGTATTTTATATTATGCATGGTATGTAAAGTTAGTGTCTTAGTGTATTTGCAGGAAAAGCAATCAATTTAGTTTGAATGTGAATTCAAAATTTTACTTCATTTCAGCTGCTTCAACTCGAAGTACTGTAAATTAACCAAAGTCTGTTAATGACCTTAAACCAGCATATAGATCATAGCCTAAAATAATAAATTTTGACTGGGCGGCACAACTAATTTAAAATATTTTCATGATGTTATCACAAAACGCTAAACTGCCTAAAATATTATATGTATGTACAGTGTACTATTATTGAATTTCTAAGTTATTGTAAAATTTAAATAGCTAAACATAAAATGCACTGCATCTACCAGGTGCCCCAAAAAGTGAAAGAAAGTAAGCGATTATATCTCCGGTTATACTACATAAAACTACATCAAATGTGTTTTGTTTGGAAGAGGAGAACTGTAAATTTGTGTTTGGATGATAATTGAAGTGATTTACATAAAATATCACGCGTTTTAAAAGATTTAAATTAATTTTCGTAGTATTTCTATAGTGAAATTTCAAATTTTATAATAGTATATAAAGCAGAACGAAATGCATTTAATCCATTAAAATCAAATGTTGAGATCGATATGCATTAAATACGTGATTAATAAACGGGCACTGTATAGAGACAATATAATAATATTACAGGACTTTGAGGGAAACAATGTAGGCATTTTGAGGGCGCGTAGCGCCCGAATAAATGGCTTCATTATTTCCCCGAAAAATCCTGTAATATCTATATTGTGCGTAGTTTATTAATTGATTAATTGATTGAAAAAATCCTGCAACAATGTATGCTAAATCTGGGCTGCATACTGAAGATAGGAAAAAATCCTGCGACAATGCGTAATTTAAAATTTAAATACTACTACTCTAGGTAAAGTGTCATTTATCAGAAATAAATTGCAATATTGGCAGAAACCATGCTCAATCTAGAAAATGTTCCGGGACAGTTAATATCAGGATTCAATGATGAAGAGCTGAAGTGGGTAACGGAGGAAACTGGCCATCGCTATCTCAACGAATTATCTCCAGAGTTTTTTGCCTACCTCAATGGTTCCGAATCAGAAGAAGTTTCGGACGAAATTATCAAAGAACTCGAAGCCATAGAAAAGGAGTGTACCCCGAAGTCTACCGTCAAGCAAATGGAGACTACAACAAAACGTTTCAAAGAATATTTAAGAAGCAAAAACCTGTCAACAAACTTGGAAAATGTTCCAATAAGAATTTTGGATAATTATCTCCGATTATTCTTCAGCGATTTACGAACAAACGATGGCAATTTCTACTCACCTGCGTCACTCGTGTGTTTCAGAGCAGCTCTCCATCGTTACTTTCTGCTGAATCGTCCAGATGTTAATATTGTTGGCGACCATAGGTTCCGACGATCATACCAGATGTTAAAAGCAATGGTAGTGAAATATAAACGGTCGGGACAAAAGAAGCCAGAAGAAAGTTATCCTGTTATTGAAGAATCCGACATGAATAATATCCGAAACTACTTCGATAGAAAGTCTCCAGAAAGTCTCCAGGATGAAGTGATTTTCAATCTAATGTTTCATTTAGGCTTAAGAGGACGAGAAACGCTACCCGTTTTAACAAAAGACAGCATTATTTGTGAAATATCTTCAACTGGAAAAAGATACTTACGGATTTCTCATGAGATTTTGTCGAAAAATGCGAAAGCATCTTTGGCTGAAAAAGAATTTGAAGACCTCAAAAAAGCAAGGATATATGAAAATGAAAATGATAAAAATTCGTGTCCAGTAGAAGGTTGGAAGTTGTATATGGAAGAAATTAAGGATTGTGAACATCTTTTTCCAGCCCCAAGCAACATGAAA
>JAUYWV010134612.1:0-10924 GCA_032274565.1 Nematoplana nigrocapitula
ATTGATGAAAAAACGTTGAACAATTAATTATTTTAGACGCCGTTTCCTGCATTCTAGGACCTAAAATCTCATCGCGGAGGCGATGAATTTATAGGCTAGGCTGACCGCGTAGCCATGGCAGGTGGTGGTTAATGGGGTGAGGAGATGTCCCGGATTTTAACTCTTCTAGGTTGGCAGGTATGGCTACGATCAATTTCTGTGTCTCCCTGCAGCCATCTTCTCGTGGCGGGAGTTTTCTGCTTCGACAAACAAAGTTCTTCATTCCCTGGGACCTCCTTTCTCCTCTCCTGTATTATTTCAAACTCTCTGCCCTCTGTCTTTTTTCTATTTTCACTCTTCCCTCTCTTCCGCATCTTCTCTTTCCCCTCTCTCTCTCACTCACTCTCTCTCCCATCTCTCTCCCCTATCTTTTCTTTATCTCCTCTCTTCTCTGTCTTTTTCCTTCTCCCCTTTCTCTCCCCCTCTCTCTATCCTCTGTCTTTTCTCTTTCTTCTCCCTCTCTTTTCTCTCTCACTCGCTCACTCTCCCACCTCTGTCCCTCTCTTTTCTTTCTCTCCTCTCTCCTGTCTTTTCTCTCCCCCCTCCTTTTTTCTCACCCTCTCCCTCTCCCCTCTCATAGCCTCCCCCATCTCTCCTTTCTCCTGTCTTTTCTCTCTTCCTCCTCCCTTTTTTCTCCCTCACTCTCTCCCTCTCCCCTCTCATAGCCTCTTCCTTTCTCATCTCTCACTCCATCACTCTCCCATCTCTCTCCCTCTCTTTTCTTTCTCTCACTCCCTCACTCTCCCATTTATGTCCATCTATTTCTTTTCTCTCTCTCCTCTCTCCTTTATTTTCTCTCTTCCCCCTCCCTTTTTTCTCACTCACTCTCTCCCTCTCCCCTCTCATATGCTCCTCTCTCTCCTCTTTCTCTTTTCTCTCTCGATTTTCTTTCACTCTCTTTTGTGGTGTGACTAATCTCGCTATATTACACTACTATTCCAATTCTCTTTTTAATGATATTATTAATTGAATTATTTGCCCCAACATGACTTCGTATTGTTTTAATCTGATGTCTCATTTTCCCCGAAAGGTACTGTAGTTTTGAAATTTGATGACCCTTATAAACGTATAAGAGCAAATGCCTTATACCCTAACCGCTGTGATGAAACTAGTTTACGGAGCTCTTGGTTTAACTATAGGCACTAGTAAGTCAAGCGGGGTTCGCCTTCTCTTCTGTACACCTGATAAGTCCCATCATAACGAAACTAGTCGTGTACTAGAGTTGGGTCGGAACTTTGGGATCCACAGCCTAGGGTATAAGGCATTTACTCTTATTAATAAATGTACTCGGGAACCAAACAGCAATACTTGAAACGTATTTTTTGACTAAATGGCAGGTAACTACCCTAACCATGGATTTGGATTTAATTTTGTTACCCTTATCCGATCACAACGTAGGAAAGTCGCTTCGCTGTTATAAAACTGCATATTCACATTGTGTATAATCAGCGGAGCGACTTAGTTGACAAGTATTGATGATATGCAGTTTTTAGGAAGATGTTGGCTCAAACGAGTTATGCACAGGTGAGAGGACGTTTACCTTTATTCTATATATCTGCTATACTGCCGGCTTTTAAGTATTTTTTTGGTATTCTTTGCTCAGATAATCCCTCAGGCTATAACCGATAGTCGGCAAATTCTGCATGGTATAATAGGATTTTTTGCCAGGAAAAATTGCATACTTCAATGCAATTGAAGCTTTGTATTGGAATGAAAGATCTCATAGATAAATGGTCACGATGAAATTAATTCTATGTACAGCCAATTAGGCATTGTATAAAAACTAAATATCCAGGATATTAATTTCAGCAAATAATAGCTAGTGTTTCAATCAATAACAATAAAAGGTATTTCGTGCGTGGGAAACAATGGCTTCCATTTTCATACAAAGGCTGGAAAATGTTTTTCGTATATATGCTAAGTGTGATGTTGTATGAAATTTAGCTGTCGATATTGGGACCCGTCCTATTAAATTAATTTGACAATCAAGGTATTTTTAAAATAGTTAATAATTTTGCCTCACGTAAAAAATAAATTTTTATAAAGTGCTTGCAATGTTTACTGTAAATAATGTTTCATTTACGAGTATATCTGAAGTAGATTCTTTGCGACTGCGGAAAGTTCAGTTATTTTGAGAGAAAAAAACGGTAGGACATTTTAGCGCTATAAAGACACCGTTACCTGCTACCTATCTTCACAGCCTTTGTACATCAATTGCCTTGCAAAATATTGGAGGGTTTTCTGCCGACCCCGTATTACACTATTATTGAATAATTCGCATTTTTGTTTTTTAGTAATTTGCATTCTATGTCTGTTATTTTTTCTGCGTTTTTTTTCTCCATGACGTGCGTTATAATTCACATAATATCGAGTGTCAGCACTGAAATTAGACCTAATGCACATCGTTGAGAGTTCACTGGATGCAGTTTAGACCATGTGGCACGGGGACATTTGTTAGCGACATAGTATGTTCACCTCTCGGGCAATTTGTCTTCATTTTGGCCATGTTGCAGCCTTGTGGTCAACCATGTTCTCTGCGGTAATTGATTAAATCTGTGGTTGACTTGGACATGTAAGCATTCAGTTTTGTTTTAGCCGACTTGGGGGAAGATTGTCAGTCCCCTTCTTCCTCCGCTATACACAGCATAGAACAAGATTTTAATTTTGAGATAATTAATGATGCCTGCAGTTTCTCTATATACTTGGCTTGGCGCAGTCGAATGGGGATGTTTATTAACTTGAGGGATATCAACGAAATCCTAACAAGTTATGTTGTTTCACAATAAGTTCCCATTTCAGTTGTATAGCTAGTTGCTTAATGTGGAATGTAGGCGAATATTACGCTATGATCAATTAGAAGTCTATACGAAAGTCTGTCAAGAAACACTTTAGAGCAGTTTTACGACTTCGAAAGTGGATTGCCACCCCAGGAACGTTTACAACGGTTGCAAGCTGCTTTCTCCCTAATTCTCTACTTCAAGATAAGCTATTTACAAATGGTTTGCCGAATTTTGATGTTGTTATTATTCCCAGTCGGGGGGACGGCATCAGCTTCCTAAACTCCTGCAGGAAAGATTGGATTTTGGGGCCGCCCCGCTCAACTGGTGGGCGTCGGTATAAACAGGGCAGATCAGGAGAAGATGGTGCGTGTCTCTGGGGCCCCTATGCAGTCAGGGCTATCAGGGGTCTCCGCTTTCACGATGCTGCGCAGATGTGGGTCACGGAAATCTTCTCCCCTTTGGTGATGGAGCCAATGGGGCCTCTGGTGAGCCCGTCAATGGTGCAGTCTCTGTGTGTGGCGAACTTGTTGGAGTGCGGGGCGGGCTTGGCCGATTTTATGTCTATTCGGCCGATCTGAGATAGGGAAGCCCAGCACGTGTCACAACATCGGCCTCCTTGTTGCCTTTGAGGTCGCAGTGTCCGGTACCCGCTGGAGGTTGACGTCGTGGAAAGCATTCATCCGGGAAAGATACAACCAGATATTGCAGCATGTTGGGTCTGTCTGACTGCTGGGCCTCACGGCTCCGGAAGAGAGATTAGGAGTCTGTCAGAACTCTCATCGCTTGAAGGACGAGGGTGCTATGTAGGGCCTGGAGGCAGGCAACGGCCTCCGCGTGGAAAGAGGATGTCACCGTTCCGGCTGGAGTAGCCGTGGTGCTGTGACGTGTGTTGCGGACGTAAATGACTGCCCCCCATTGGTGATGTTCATCGAATTTCGCCATGGTCGTCGGTCCCTAAAAATGAAAAACGCCTAGGACGACTTTAAATTTTGAAATTTAAATTCCAAAATAACTATAGGACATATATATATCATATTTTACACAGGCAGAAATCTTGCAATTAAAAAATCTTCTAAAAATTAAAGTGATTAAAATATCCTAATATTATGAAGATTTCTTGGCATTACATAATGATTATTTTTGCGAACTTCTCCATGCAGGAATTGAATTTTGATTAATCTACTTTTTTCTTTATATTCGAAACCTATCACTATATAGTTGGCTGTAATGACGTGACAATATTGCCCAGAAATATGCGTTTTTTATCTGTTACCCTTTAATCAGGAATAGTTTACCTCAATTTCGCTACTTTGCGCCATTTGGCTCGGAGTTATGAGATACCATATATGAGACTGAAGTTAGATGCAGTTTTCCCTGGTGAATGCCTCTGCAAATATATGACCCAGTACTACCTGGCAAATGATTGCGGGTCGTGTGTGCTGTTCCAATATTTGCCGCTAGCCCCTCCGCCAACCCACCCGCTTTACTTCTCTCGCAAATCAATCCACTTCCCTTGTGTAATAAATATGTCTGTTAATGAATTTCTCCCTTCCTTCGCCGCCGTTGTGTATAGTGAGGGGAAAATTTTTCGCCTCCTTACCCTCCGCACATCTCACTCACACAACCTCTTTTCGCGTCCGGCTGGATGAATTGTGCCTGTACCTTCTTCTCATCAGTGCATTTACTGCAATTTTGAGTGCACTCTTTCCTTCCGCGCTCAAAATTCCTTTACTGTCGAGGTTAGCAGTTGGACAAGACTGTGATTCCTAGCTTTATAGTACACTTAATACACTTTTCTAGACAATAAAGTTTAAGTCAGAAATACTACTTATATAGTAGTATATATTTGCAATTTAATTATGAATCGATAGGATAAATAGTGGTAGTTAGCGTGTCGTTTGGTAGACTTTCGCTGTGAACTGCCTGGACCAAATTACGGCATGTTGGGATAATAATATACAATAAAGTTAATAATAAAAAATGGAATTAATAAAATTATTTGTACAATTTGAGGAAAAACTATCGGATAAAAGGGGATAAGAGAAAAAGGGTGATAATGAATGACTCGACAGCACCCCCAACATTGGTGTTAATAAAATCGCACCCTCTATTTTTGTGATTTCCAGTATGTTCTAGTGCGAGTGTTTGTATATACTGTATATTGACGCGTCAAAACGCCGACCCTGGTGTGTGTTTAATTCCAGGGAAGTGATGCGTCGTTATCTTCTGGTCGTGGCAGTTAGAAAGTTAGGACTGACTTTCTAAACTATGTAAATAATATTTTATAGATATATTGATTTAACGGTTTCTTGTATATTGTTGGAAATTCCGTATCATTTCGTTTGACTTTCCGAATTTGAGATTTTAGCACCTACACGCCCGAGAGTATTTTTAATAAACTATCTGCAGTAAAAGGCTGGAAAGTCACATTTGCGTGAATAAGTCAAATATAAGACCTAGACGTATTATTATGCGACAGTGTCACATGTTGATCCAGTCATCAATTCGCCCGACCACTACTTAGAATCATTCGAAAGACAATCATGCTATTTTCTATGGCATGCACTTTTTGCCCAGACACACAGACCAACAGAAACATCCACACATACAATTTGTAGTATCAATTACACAATCGAGTAGCAGAGTGAGTTATGTGGAAATAAAGGAACGACATTGCATGTGGTTATCTGGCTAAGATACACTTTATAGAGTGAACAACAGCGGCATAGACACACCAGTTGACTTTCTACCCAAATACGCCTAAAACAAAACTACAAATTGTGCACTCGCAAAAACAATATTGAACGTTTTCCCACCATATTATATGTAAAGAAAGAAGAAGAGTATTGTCTGTACAATAGCAGTCGTTGAATTTATATGTCATTCAAAGAATCTGATTACGAAACGATTTAGTTTCAATAGTTTTGCATTGCACATGACATTTTTCTTACAATTGTCTTGGCAAATTTAAATTTGCGCGTTCAGTATACAGTATATGTATGTTCTTTGAGATACGAACCTCCAAAACTACTCGACCGAATTTTCTGAAATTTGCACGTAGAAACCGACGAGTTGAATAAATGACTACTTTGACAAAGAGCATTCTTCACGTCAGCAACCATCTCGAGAGACTTCATAACCAACTGAGAACGGGGCACAGATGCGCAACCCTAGGACCTATCGTCATAGGATTGGGGATTGGAGGGATGCCAGGAGGCATATGGTTGTGAGTAGGGGCGAGTTGCGTGGAGGAAGCGGAGAGTGCATACAGAACACTTGCTGCTCAAATGCCCCAGATGGGAGAAGAAGAGAAAAATGGTCTTCTGTCTCGAGATGAAGGAGGAAGACCTGCAGGATGACGAGACGACAGCCCGATTTCTGAGGGAGATCTCCTGGAGCCACAGTCGCTAGATTAATCTGGCGACACCACTTCGACAAGGAGTCGGCCAGGAGTAACGAACGAATGAACGAAGAGACTTCATAAAATCTACGTACCTTTGGGGACTGCAAGGCTTTTGGCAGAGGTACGAGAAGCGCAGAAATGCCCTCCATGGCTCCATGACGACCATGCAGGCGGGTCACAAGAAAATCACCGGAACACATTCTGCGTGAGAGAAAATTGGCTGTGGCACCTAATTCACCACCTAAAATCGGCACATCTCAAACTAATAACATAAAATATAAAGTGCTTTACTTATTTGTTATAATGATGCTTTTGATTAAGTCACCTTAAAGTATGTGTATAAGGTAATTAACATTCAAACTACGAAAATAGAATATCTGAGACAAACTCACCTGCCAGAACTATTTTGTCTAAAGCAGAAATTACAGGTTCCAGCTGACTATTGATATGTAGTTAATAAATTGGAAAATACTATATACTGTATGTACGTAGCTTAATTTTGAAAACAAAATGATTAGACAAACGAGAATTCCGCAGTAAGATTACGCAAAAAAACATTGAAATTTTTAGGCTAATAATTAATTTAGGAAGGCCAGATTTTCACGTATTTTTAATGGCTTCTTTAAGACTGGTAGAAAGCGCTGTCATGGAGGTGAGCTTCTTCGGAGGTCGCAGCTCACGTCTGTTTGTCCTTATCGTCCCAACAATTGTTGTTCGCTGTTGCAGCAGTCGTTGCGCCAAGTTCTTGTTGGTAAAGAAGTTATCACAGGCGACATTGTAGCCTTTTCCATATAAAGGCTCCATCAGTGCCATGACCACCAAGGCAAGATGTCGGTTCTCGTCAGCTCCAAGGTATGGGATTAAGTTGTAACAGTACTTGCTGTCTACCTCAGCAAGGATCCAAAATTTGATCCCGAACTTATCGGGTTTGTTCGTCATATATTGTGTGAACCGACATCTCGCCTTGGTTGGGAAGAGCTGCTCGTCCACCGTCAGTGATGCTGCAGGTCGCTAACTTTTCTGCGAATTGTCGACGAATCTGTTGAGAACCGTTGAGATCAGGGCAAATTTGTCAACTTCAAGGTTCCTTCTTCTTTGTTCTCGATGATCAAAATGCAAGAACTTCTTTTTGAGCACATTCTGTCTCATGAAAGTGTTTGATTGAATGCAGGGCATCCCAAGTCCTTTGACCACAACTTTTCCAGGGGAAAGTTCTTGGCATTCATAATACCTCGAAGATAAAAGAGCCCAATGAACTTGGCCAATTCTTCCTCCGTGAGGTTGAAGTTCGGATGAGTGCGATGGGCATGTTCGTTGGTGCATTGTACTATATGCCGAATAGCCCCTCGTCTATAAGCAGGCGAAATGCATCTAATGGCATCCTGATGCCTTGGGAAAACCTCGTGAGTCCCGCTCGTTCTGTGAACACGTTTCTAGCAGTCACTCTTCCTACGTCAGGCCTTTCCACTATACCGCCCATCCCGTACCATCACGACCAACTGGTTGTGCAACATTCTGTTGGGCCTGCTCTTCTTCTTCTTCGCTTTCGTCGCCCGAGATTGGGTTAGGTTGCTGAGGTTCTGCTTTTCCTTCGCTATCATGCTGGCTATTGTCCCCACTGTCTTCGCTGTCCAGCGCCAAAATTCCCTCAAGTACTTCTGCAGACGTAAGATTTCTTCGTGCCATCATTGTGCTCCGCTTTCAGCAGAAGCACCACTTATACAGTACAGTATATGAATTGATAAAATAACTAAACTGTGTTCAGCAAGTAGAATATTAGCAAGCGGAAGGCTGTGTGTATAACTAGACTCGAAACATACGTCATCATAGCGACGTGTTTATATTTATAGCTGAAGGCTGATTGCGTGTAGTACCAAAACTGCTTATCTATGAATCGATAAAATAACTGACGTCAATTGATGTCAGCCGCGCTTCTAGGTAGTTCAAAACTTCCGCGCTTCTAGTGTTAAAATGCACTACATTTGTAAGCTACAAATATAAGTTTGCCATTAAATGTACTAAAATGGAATATATACACTGTTAGAAAAAAGGTACCTCAGCACTTTGACCCACTTTTATGAATTATTAAAATAAAATTATGCGTTTCCGAGGTCTTTCCCAAACTATTTTATGGAAAAATCGTGTTTAAATCTTTATGTTTTTAACTGAATTATTCCATTTATTCTTATTTTGAAAGTTTAAAAGGAAGGAACTATTTTGCTCTCAATCCCGAATAAAGCTATTTCAGCCAAAAAATACCCTTTCTTCTAACAGCGTAGGTTTTAAACACATCAATTTAAAAAATATATTCTAGAGAAATTTATAAATAAATCACGTTATTATAAGAATATTTTCATATACAGTACATAAATTTCCATTATAAAACAAGTTTTCAAAATGTTTGCCACGAGAGTGCTATTGTGTCTATTGTATACTAAATTTTACGTGTGCCATAAATTAAATTCACCAGTGGTCCGCTGCAGCTACGCGTGCAAGTGTTATTATGAATAAAGCACAGCACCAGTCGCTGTGCAACACGCGGTTGAACGTACGCCGAACACACGCGCTGATAACCTCTACCTATAGCGCAGCGCCGTAGTCTGGTTGCTAGTGTTCAAAGCGAGATAGATTGCGCCAGAGTGAGACAAAGAAAATCAATAGATCAGCTTGGCCGTCTATGCAGCTTTAAGCCAGCTAGTCAGCCTGTGTGTGAGTGAATCAAGTAGCGCTATCTCGCTCTCTCTCTCTCTCTCTCTCTCTCTCTCTGTCAGGAAACTGACCAATCAGACGACGTGTTCTAATGCAACGCGACCTAGGAATCACGTAGCTTGCTTAGTAATATAGATTGAAACTTCACATATAAGTACATAGATACTTCACAAATAGGAAAACGCAAGCACTATCAGATGGTCACCTGCTAGCCACAGGTATTATCGTAATAGCTTCATCGATCAATTCATTGCTCTAATACCTCGTGTCTACGAACCTGGACGGATTACGTAATGTGGTTTTGGCAAGGTGCCTGGAGACGGCACTACAAATCTGTCTTTGATGTTATCTGCCTCTGTGCCAGTGTAGCTAAGCACGTTGGTTCGTGTACTTTGAAAGAGTGGCGGTGACAGAAATGCGAGTGACATAGTGTATGTTACGGTATCGTGCCACAGTTTCCAGGCATTATAAAATTTTCAGGGTGGCCACCAAACAGCATAAATTACAAGCATGCAAGTGGTTTTAATTATCTGACTCTGTGTGCGCATTCCATTGACTATCTGGTCATATGCGTCTATTGTCTACAATTGTCAATCTGCATGCGATACATAAGACGAATCAGCGCATGTCAACATCAGATTGGCTTACACAAACACGCGACTCACGCAGACTTTCAAATGAACTGGTCATTATTTATAGTGACTTGCTATCTGTCAACTGTAAAAAATAGGAAAAAATCAAGACTTAACAACTCACAATGCAGATTGCTCAAATAAAAATGTTTAATGAATAAAAGATGCTACACAGTACACTGAAATTGCTGAAACTTCTGGGACGATGTGTTAGGAAATGCATCACAACCCCACATGGTTCGAAGTCAACAGACCTATGGTAGTGAATGAGAGGGACGCTACGAGGTTTGAGGGAGGCACAGGTAGAGAGGGAGTCAACACCTGGTGTAACAATATGCCACGAAAATGAGAACAGTAAATGGAGCTGGACAGTAAGGAAAGCCCTTGGCAGGCGCGCAACCAGACATTTGAAGGGGGGTGGGGGTAGAGTACCGGGTGACAAATAGTGTAACATTGTTTGTAAGTTTTTAAGAGAGCCAACCTTATTTTTATTTAGTTTTTCACGGCGTTTCTAACAATATAAATTTTGTTCTTGACTATATCTACATCCTTACTATTTTTATAAGCCTTCACACACCTGTATACTTCACTTTCATATTTTTTAATATTTTCTAAAAAATTTATCTTTTTTAATAAAAATAATTCAATTCCACGGCCTACGCTACACAGTGCATCCTAAGCCTAAATGGACTTCACCATTCCATAGAGAATTAGGTTTATTTGAAAATAATTGGCGTAAGGGGATCTTTAAATGAAAGTAAAATCCAAAAAGCATAATAATTTTTAGAGTTTTTTTTATTAATTTTAAAACAAAGTCACTTTTGGTTGCGGAAACATGAATGATGGCATTTTTGCTCACATTTTAATTACATGATGGTTTTGTGCTCTGGAGCTTAAACTAACCATTGCATACGTACAAACATTTTGATATTACATGAGACAAGGTTTTTACAACAACAAAAATAAAAATAATAAATTTATGAAATAGTATTTACATTTTACTTGCAGTCACGACGCGTTTGTGAAATCGAAACTAGATATAATGTAAACAATTATAAATAACGAATTTAAATAAAATTTTAAAGTGCTTTAAAATATTAATTATGAAATTTGGCATAATAAACTTGTTCAGAACAGACGGTAATTTTTTTACGTATTATATTTTTTGAAATTATAATTTCTCATCAATGTACTCAGGGACGGGAATTGTACACAGCTAACACCATATTCGTATTGCAGTTTTGCACGATTTATGAATAACCTCCATATGTTTAAAAATTTGGTACTTTAGCTAGAGGGCGCCACCAACCAGCTAGGGGGCGCTTCTAAACGAAAGGGGGTAGGTCGCACCTCTCTGGTTG
>JAUYWV010134623.1:0-10923 GCA_032274565.1 Nematoplana nigrocapitula
CTGCCAGTCTTCTGGCTAACGAAGGTTGTTCGTTGACAGGACTAAAAAGAGCTGGAAGATGGACCAGCGATGCTGTAGTGGATGGCTATATTGAAGTCAGCAAAAAAAGCAAGTTAAACTTTTCTGAAACCATAAGTGGTAGCGAAGTGAAACTGACAAAAAACAATAACGACACAGATAACAACATTACGATAATTAAGAATATAACAATCAATAACTGCATCAACATTGTTTTTGCAGTGCATGCTCGGTATTGTTCTGACTACTACTAAGTTTAGGACTGCAATGATTATAATCGTTCTATGTTTAGATTGAGTTAATTAAACTTTGTGTGAGAACAAACTATTGCCGGCGGGAGTAGAATATTACATTCCACTCCATCCGGGAGAATAAACGATATAACCAATATAAATTTTGAATACATAATGTCAACATTACCTCCCGCTGAAAAAGAAATTTAATTTACTTTGTATTTGAAAGAATCAATAAATAAATTTATCCTGCTATTATATCAATTCAATCGCAGTGAGTTGAACAATCAATTTGCGTTATATAGTTCTTTAGAACTATCATTTTCTTCTGAGATATATTCTAGGGGCAGCTGTAGGTTTGCTTTTGTGATGAAATGCACAGTGAAAAGATATGTTTTACGCAAGCTTATAGAAGGAAGTCATTTCATTTTATTTCCGATTTAAATGTAGTTTAGAAACATTGGGATGTGTTTGTATGTTGGATGAGCAAGAGGTATCCGCAACGGCCTTATCGACATCTCATTCAAACCATTTTGTATTTTGTTGCTTTTATAGAATGTTTTAATGACAAAAATCTAAAAACATTATTGAATCACGTCTCGTCAAATGCAGCACACTTTTATAGTATAGGTGATTGCTGCAATGGTACATCAGTAGACTAGATACATTGTTTTTGTTGTTTGTTATGCTGACCGATGACAGCAAGCAGTCCCTTTGATGCACGATTATTTTCCAGCCTTAGGCGGTGTGGGTATTCATAAGAAATTCACATTTCCTCTCGGCCAAAACCAGCATACCCCATACAGTATACTATACATCCCCCGCTAAGGACGAAGCTTAAGCTTAAAACTTGGTGTGGAGCGTTCTTCTGGATGACTACGAAACCTGGATTCTGAAGAACGCGGTACCTTCCGCTGGGAGAGACAGAAGAGATGCGGCTGAGGCCTATACTGTACTTCGTCACGACAGACTACTGAAACTGGTGCTGGAAGGTCAGATCTGAGGTAAACGGACAAAAGGATGCTATAGACGAGATAAAAGAAGTAAAGAAAGCGGTTTGGAAAAGGCGGAGCTGGAGGTATGGCAATCGAAACCTGCCACTAGGCATCGCACCTCTGATGATAAATTCGTTTGATAAGCATATCAATTTCTTTCGAGGTTTACTACGTCGCGAAACGTGTATAGGTAAAATAAGAGCTATGTATGTTCCCGGGTTTCTCATGAACAAAGTTGCAAATTGACTACACTCTTCGACCGTATCGTGACCTTTCGTACGCGTACTATTTCTCATAGTAATGTTAAGTAATAATAATGTATATAAATAACCAAAGACTAACAATCTTACAGCCAGTGCTATTCCGTGCTGGTTCACTTAATGTCGTAGTTATTGGAGATTTGTCTTCTAAATACACAACCACATAAATAGACACGTACAGACATTCAGATAAAATAACGCAAAATGCAGTTACTATATACCCAATATATAGAAGGTCCTATGTTACAGCTATTCTGCGAAGCTAAATTTAATTGTGAAAGTTAAACCTTCAAATGTACAACATATACGTTTCCAAAAGGGAAATTTTCCGAATCTACAGTAGAGCCATGTCTGAACTGAATGAGCTTAAAATTGCAAGTACAACTGTGAAAACAGTGAAAACTGTTATGCAGTATAATTATTATTTGGTTTATAAAGATTACTGCACTTACTCGTTGCATCTGCTGGAGATACAAGTTACGGTATCCGACTATTTTGGACAAATTGCATCAATAAGGTAAAAACTTCATGTTCTGCGCTTATATTAGGAAATCTAAATTTGCCAGAATTCCGGAAATTTTAAATGCTTTTTGGTCAAGTTGTAGATCAGCTAAAATATTCTGTAAAATATTGGGGGGGGGGGGTAAAGCATTCATTTTCCGCAGACCAAAGAGATAGATATTTATCATCAGCTATGCTATAGTACTCCAATTTCCACAAAGTCATTGCACACAGTCAGATGACTTTCTGCATTGATTGTACACGTTTTTTTTAATCGTTTCTACTTATCAGTATTCCCCAACTTGGCATTGGTCAAGCAAGATAGCCCCCACTTTGAAAGCATCTCACCAGAAATGCATGTTTTTCTGTTATAACTTATCCAAAGTCTTTCTCCTTTGATTTTATTGCCTTGCGTTTGCTAAATTGTTTTAAATCCTCCTTTTTATCCATCAGGTTTTTGTTTTCCAGTCACTCACTGCTTCCTTTTAGCTTTTGAACAAAGTTGAAAGACAAGAGACCTTCTTTAATTGCACCATTTCAAACAACAGTTCTTCGTTTTAATTGGCAATAATTGTACAGCTCTCTCCCCTGGGTCTACAACAGACGGTCTATCTCCGGATATATCGATTACTGATATGTACAGATTTACAATTTTGAAGCCTGCCATAAAACTTTTAAAAACCGGCAGGCGTTTTCGTGAAAGGCTACTGTTCACCCGACGAAAAAACACTGACTCAAATATTTACACCGATATGATACGTAGTGTACAGTATATAATAATATAACTTTAAAAAATACCATAATTAGAATAACACAGATAACAAATGAACAACTTATAACATAATAAATTAATAGACCGATCAACAAATAAAAAATAGATTACTTTCCGCCACATGCAAATTATCCTTTCCATTTAAATAGTCTTGAATTGAACTGGACTGTTTTACTGAAAAATTAAAACTATAGATTAGATTTACTCTGTCTTTGAAAGAATAAGCATGCACACTCGTAAGGTAGGATTGCACTGCTGCTGAATCATTTCAACCGCCCTGTGCGCACCAGTTCTGAATCCAAACAATCAATTTAAGTTGTATAGTATGTCTATTCTATCGACTGCTATCTTTGTTCAATTTACTTTCTCTTTTTCTCGTTTCTTTCTCTCTATTTCCTCTGGAAGGTCAAGGCTCTGACTTGCCCCACTCGACCAGGAATTGTAACATCAACATTGCAACAAACGCATGGGCTGCTGCAGGGATCGGTTCTTGTCCCGTTGCTGTTCCTTTTCTACATCAACTCTCTGAGTGAGGCGATCCCTGAGGGAGTGCGCGACTACATGTTTGCGGACGATGTCTCCTTGATGGCTCAAGACCAGAACAAGGAACAGGACTGTCGGCAGCTCCATGGGGGAGTAGAGGCCGTGGGAACGTGGAGCCGGGAGAAGAAGAAGTTGCTCAGCGTTGAAAAATGCGAGGTTGCCCCTTACTCCAACTCCTCCCACAAGGCAAATTGGTTCCCTCGATTATCGGTCAACGGATAAGAAGTGAAACACAATCCCACTCCGACATACCGGGGGGTATAGTTCTGAACCGCTCACTCTCATTTGGTCGTCACGCCGAAATCGTCACCTCTAGGGTGAAGGATCGTTGCAGGGTGCTGGTTAGCCTGGCGAGGAAGTATCGGGGATGAAGAAAGCAGAGCCTCCGCAAAGTCTATTTGACCCTTCAAATAAGTATTTTCGATTACGCTGGCCCATCAGTTTGGCAGCCTTGGTTGTCCAAAACGAATATGGATAAACTCGAATCAGCTCAGAAATAACGCTTTACGCATTATCACAGGACTGACCAAGTCGACACCTCTGGAAGCATTACGCAAGGAAGCCGGCGTATCAAGCTACGCTACCCATAGCGAACGGATCTCCACGATGCCTTACGAAAGGTATTACGCCTTCCAAACTCTCATCCCCGAAGTGTGTCGCAGGGCTTCTGCGACAAGTGCCAAACTTGATTGCGCTATCATAAAAAGAGCTCCGTTTCCACAGATAACTAAGCGCTCCTGGGTGAAGGACTCCGACCTGTGGACGGTCTCGACCTGCCTCGCAGGTCTCAGAAAGGGTGACGCAGCGTGGTGCAAATCCAAGCGGAAATCAGCAAACTCATCGGTGATCTCAATCCCGAGGTGGCAATCTACAGAGACGGATCTGCCAGTGGTAGTATCACGGACGGTGGAGCATCTGCAATCATCACGACAGGCACCAAGGAGAACCCAACTATCGTCGACGTCATTCAGACCCGGGGCAGCTGCATGACGTCCTCCTATGAGGAGGAGAGAGTAGCCCTCGATACATCCACAGAATGGCTGGCGCGGCAAACTGTCAGCGGTCATCTGCACGGTCAGCCAGTCCCTCCTGACTGCCATGGAAAATAACAGCATCAACACAAAGACCTCCAGAACTGCTCTCAATCTCGGACGCGCACCCATCTCGCTGCCGGACACTGCGGTGTCTCGGGCAACGAGTTGGCTGACAAAAATGCAAAAGAAGCTGCCTCATTGAGGAATGTCCCTGCAAGGACAACGTCGTTGGGGAAGGGGCACGGGCGAAATCAAAAGGAAAGTCAGAGACCCTCCTAAACCTCACGCCAGTACAGCAATCCGAGTCCAAAGACAGACAGGAGATCAACAACAGGAAGGACGCGGTCCAATCTGCCCCCAGTGCAACCACGAAGCCCAAATGGTTGACCATTGGCTCTTCCTCTGCCACCAGACAAACACGATTAAACAACGTATTTTCGGAACTCATGACGTGACCATGGGCGTGCTGGATGCTTTCCCGCCAAAGGCGATAGCGCTGGCCAGGCATTCCCTCTAGGGGTGCTCTTGACCGCCATGCCTCTTGAACAACAACAATGACCGCCGCGGTGGTGTAGTGGTAACACGCTTGCCACGAAAAGCGAAGTTGCCTGGTTCCAATCTCAGATAGGTCAACCTTTCAAGATTGATTTCAGCGGATGTCCAAAAACCAGGTACCACTGACAGCATCCGGCGTGGTGCACCGTCTAAGTCCGTTAGGACGAACGGAGACTGTTCGGCTCACGGCGTCTCCTCCTGTGGCGGCGGCTGCCTTCTGCGGTGGATGCTGGTGTCACCTCTGTATAACTACTATCATGCCACGCTAGCCACACAGGTCTGTCCTGGAGGGTTTGGTTGGTATGGCTGAGGAGAATCGATGTTGCATTCCATGAAAGGGAGGGGGTCGAGAATGCCGCAGGAAAAAACAACAAAAACAAGAACAAAACCTGCAACAAACGAGCCTTGCCTAGATTCAATGATAAGCAAATATGCAATATTAAATGATTCTTGCAAGTGCCATCCTTTACTCTTGTTTGATAAGAGTGTGCCATTTTAAGCATCGATGAGGTTTGGTCGTCAATTTCTGCACAGTCTGGCCTATAACAATTGACCACTTATCGATTTGCAGGATTTATCGTAGTCCGCCACTCGTTGCCTGCCTCGACGCATAGGTGATCCTTGCGAATGCCATCTCTGGGATGGTGCAAAGAGCCTACCGAACCGGGCCGGAAGGTGTTGACGTAGCGCCTGATAAGATTGAGCAGTCTGAGGGCCGTAGCAAGCGGTCCAGCTGGACCGGCCAGGCCACTCGACAGTCCACCAAAGGTTTTATAAAATAAACATGTAATTCAAACACTACTGACTGACAATTCATATACAGACAATATGAAGATATGTATAGGATTATGTCGAGAGAACTACACCTATTCACGATCTAATTGTCAACAGATATTGATGGACACGTGGCAGGAGGCACTTTCAATTGCTAATCAAACAGATATAAAGCCCAGTATTCAAGGAGTACCTGCAGAAATGGGTACATTTGAATTTTACTCTTGTGTTGTTCGTGGCGAAAGGATTTACACCACACAGACAATTAAAGTAAACATATGACAACATTATTATTATGAGCATATAAAGCCCCAGAAATTGCTGAAATGACAGTGAAGACATTACATTCCTTGAGAACTGATGAAAATACAATTTATTCTTGGAGAAATTACAAACGATGCTGAAACATTGGATGTTGATGCACCAAAACTGCCACGGAAAGAGAAAATACCAAGGCTATATGAAGATGGATCCTCAGGTTACTTTACCGAAAGTCCTCAGGCATAGGAACAGTAGTATTTTGAAACTCTCGATCTTATTATCTGATTATGACTCAATCGAAACAAGATTTAATCAACCGGGATTATCAAATGTACCAGAATTAAAATCAACTTTTAATAAAGTCTTGCACATCAAGTGGAGATGTACAGTATGATGCTTGCCAATTTTATAATGATTTTTCAACAAAGAGCAACTTGAGGGTCACCTTTTGACATTTCAAGTACATGTCAACAGCCAAGACAAATTCTCAGGAATCTATCTCTTTTCAAGTCATTGACAGCTAGTCAACAGATGCTACCTAATGAAGTCCGTCGCTTATTTGAATAAGAGATATAAAATATGAATTTTATTCATGTTACACCACTGGGCCACTTTTTCGTATATCGCCTACGGGCCCCTGGAGCAGCAAAAAACAAAAAACAACAATCTGAAATCAAACAATAACCCTTGTGAAATAACTCTCTTACACATCGGTTTGAGTCCATCGCGGTCGGCACTGTGCTCAGTCTCCAAATCCGTGTACGTTTCACTATTGCGCTTGAATAAGGGCTGAGAACTACTGCTCGAAGTAATTCCACTGCTTAACACTAGAAATAACAGGCGACAGACATTCAAAGTTTGTCTCGTCTGGCATAGGATTCCTCAGTATCTAACAGGTTCAAACTCCGGGAAATTCTTAAAAGGTTTTTTTTTGTCACAATAGTCTAAGCTCAGCAGAACGTTTCAGTGATCTAGAAATCACCTTCCAGGAAATTCCTAGTTAATAGGTACCGAATTACGGGAAGGTGCATACATATTTCACCCGAAGAGGAAGCCCTCCAATGTCTATGTACCGTGTCCCTCTAAGACGTAGGTGACCATGGACTTCCACAAATCTCTATCCTTGCAGGGGTTTTCAACACATTTCGTACAGCAAAGCTTTCCTTCCGTTCCTCTGGTACTATAGAGCTGTATCCATTGACTAAGACTTTCCATCTATGTTAGACGAGATCGTCCTCTTCTCGCACGTCACACCAGCCAGCCCTAGTCTCTCTTTCCCTATAACATGGCCCAGGAATTCGAGCTACCTTTTTCTTATCAATTTGATCAACGTTCTTTCTTCTCCTGCTCTATTTAGGACTTCTTCATTTGAAATGTGGTCTCCCCAGGATATTCTGAGCATTCTTCGTTAAAACCCACATTTCAATGGCTTCAAACCGGCTTTCCATCTGTGATGATATCGTCCAACATTCACTTCAATAAGTTAGAATGGAGTAGACACAACAGCGCAGAATTCTTTTCTTTCTTCCAATCGCCATCTTCCTATCTCTCAATACTCTCTCTAACTTATCAAATGACTGCTTTGACATGTTGATCCTTCTCTTGATTTACGAGTCACATTTTCCATTTTCAACGTTCAAGCTCATTAATTTCATCAATTTTTAGCTGACACTTCTGATACTTTTGCTTGCTTATCTCCATACATTCTGTATTTTTGCAATTGATAGTAAGGCGCCCTTCGCCTTAGTCTCTTCCACTACTTTGTCTAGAACGCGCTGCAGCTTTCCTTCAGACTGAGCTTTTCGTAATATATCATCTGCGTAACGTAAGTTGTTGAAAACAAACCCTCCAATACCTTATGGGATTTCTCTTATATCTCTCTTAACGATAAAGGTTTCGATTCTCTCACCTAGATAATGCACGTAAAGATGTATTACAGTAAATTTAAAAGTTGCAATTTAATGCAGATTGATAGAACATTGTAAGAGTGTTGCAAAATTGTATGCGTCCACCAAAAATCGCCCTACTTATTAGTGCTAACCAGTGATTTTCATTTTAGACAGTCTCATCGTTTTGGGATATTTTTTAGTTTTCTGCGTAAAATTATTGTAATAATGGATCATCTTATTTATAATAGTTCTCGGTTGTCCAAAAACGAACTGATTTATAAAATCATAGAATATTAGAAAAATATCGTCATGTTTAATTAGTATTAATAACAGTGTTTCACAAATAAATGCACAGTAGATCAAATGGTCTAATATTTGCCCTTTCCGACAGCAAAATGATCAGTGTATATACAAATGTGCCATTTTAGGTTAAAATTTCAAGCTGTAGCATATACCGATCTCGATTGATAAAAATGACCAAATGATATCTCAATCGACCTCTTTACGGCTATTTAACCGTATTCAGACTCCCTAGTCACACTTCTCGGCATTTGACCCCCACTACCCATTGATAATGCCGAATAGACTGAGGGAATATAGGTTTTGGTGAAACGGCGGACTTTTATAAATAGTTCCCAAAAAGAATCTCATAGTATTTTTCTTTTACATTTATAAAATCGTTTACACCAATCTTTATATTTAACTACTACTACTAATAATAATTGTTCATTGAATGCAACAGTGATCAATGGAGCATAATGGCAAGCAAGAGTTAAATTGGGAGAGAAAAATGGGTAGTTACTGCAAACAAGGAAAAATATAGCAGAGAGAAGTTCAACGAAAAGAATCTGCAAAGTTTTCGATAACGGTTTTGTTGGCTAACTGCGCTATTGCACTGTATACGGTACAAATGCGTTTCTGAAGCGAGTAGTTTTGGATGGTGATTGGAGAATACGACCATGCGACGACTGGGTGGGAGAATGACATTTTTGTTTAAAATGTGACCGCGTTATTTGGCTTTTGTGAGTAGTATCATGGCAACAGTAGTTCGACAAAGATGGAAAGTGTCTGGTCCTGACATATTAAATCGGTAAAAACGTTTTTGGACAGACTCAATTCTGGAAGGGGAGCTCTACTCACGTATACTGCGAACAAGAGAATAGTAGACTTTCTGCACTTTGTCTTTACTGAATATAGAGCGAAGGATTTGGAAAGCAAATATTTTCTTAGATGCACACATTACACTAGAAATGTGAGAGGTAGTTCCAAGTGAGTCTAAAATGCTTACACAATTGTATTTGACTTTACTCTTAGTTAATAGTTGCAGACTATTGCTGCATTCTCATTCGCAGTATGAATTTGTAAATGCTGCATTGATTCAGTTTATACAAGTTCAAATCATCATCAGCATCATCATCAGTCCTCTTCGACGTTGGGCGACGGAGGAAGACCGCGAGAAGAATATTTCTCTTCATTTTTCCAGACTGGAGCTATTTGTTTTGTTTGCATCGTTGCATCGTTGATATGTTTTACCTGTACTACACTCAAGGATGTTAACTTTACATTGTATACTTCCATGACCATTTGCGCTAGATCCTCAGCATTTCTTCACTTCTCGCTTTCTTTTACTATATATATCTTCAACGTACTTTCTTCCTCCTTTGTTGTCGCATTCCGGGTCCTGTCGCCTCAGCACTGTTCTCTCCCTCCTATTCTCCCACCACCGCGTGTTTCCCATCCTGTTTTCTTCTCATCATGTTATTGTCACACATGTTAAAATGGGTGATATACTGTATAGTTTTCTTCCTTGTCTAGTCCATCTTATTTCAGTATAAAAAACTTTTTACAAGATTTACAGCTCTAGCTATGTTGAACACATTTTAATACCGTAGATCACACTGAACTTGATGTTTCGTTGTAGTTTTTATTTTCAATTTTATTAGACGTCGGTCAAAGGACAACACATCGCTAATTTTATGTAAAATACTCGATATAATAGAAATATGCAACAACAACAAAACTTTTTGCTACTTATTTCACCAAGTTCAATGAAACTAATTTCCTAGTAGAAACAGATTCTCCAGGAAATTGGACCTTTCTTTAATACCGTCATGCGCTACCGTTAAAAAATCTCAGCTGTCATACTTTGGACACATTATGCGGACAAATGACACGCTAGAGAAGAGGATAATGCTCGGAAAGACGGAAGGAATGCGGAAGAGATATAGGCCAAAGGCTAACTGGATCGACAGGAGCAGAAGAATCACCGGAAGAACAATACAAGATCTAAACAGAATGACCAACGATGGAGGAATTTCATCCTGGGAGTCGCTCTAAAACGTCTGTCTCGACTTGACGGTACAAGGTAACCAGGTGGTAAAGTATGCATTGTGCAGCAATATATATTGTACAGTACTAGGCGTCTGTCAGAGGAGACGTGTTTATTATATTTGAAGCAGGGTGTTTTAAATAAATTATGTCCAAATCGCAATTTTGTGATTACTTAAAAATTAACCATGACAATGAAAGGCATCACATTTTTTCATGTTTTAAACTTAAAGGCCAGTTTTCTTTCATTCACATCAAGACAAAGTTTAATCCTTTTGTAGGATGCTATTATGATTTTAACCATATAGATAGATTTCGATAAAGCAAGGAAATAATCTTAAACGAACGCAGCTGACGATAGAAATGTGTACACAACCGTTCAACAAAATATCTTCAAACAAACGCGCGCAGGTTCCCATCCATGTCAAAGAATTGGCGCGGATTGTTATTTTTTCTATTAAAACAGTTTATTAGATCCACGAAACAAAAACAGAAGCGTAGCGGAGTATACTCACCACCAACTTGTTCCAGTGAAGCTTTGAGGATATCGGTTCCCGACAGGATGGCCATGCCCGTCTTGCTGAGAAGGGACGTGAACCATTTGTTGCTCTTGGCTTCGTGCAGTCTGAAATTAAGCAAGAAGGACTGGTGAGTCTAATTTTTGCTACCTCGTCGTTTGTTTGTTTTGTTTTGTTACCCGGCCCCTTCCGGAGGATGGGGGGGGGCGGCGCAGGACCGCCGAGACCCAGCAACCGGGCAA
>JAUYWV010134634.1:0-10923 GCA_032274565.1 Nematoplana nigrocapitula
GCGGGACCGTTGGTGCCAGCGACCCAAAACTTTGCATGGGTGACCCCCTTAACCATGCGGGTAACATAGGGGGGGGGGGCGAGGTCGACCTCCGACGTCATGGTCGAGGTCCAAGAGGCTTAAAGCGGTGTGAAAAGGCCGTTTCAAGCAGAAGGAAGCCTCCCACAGAAAATTTCATAAAACAAAGTTGCGTGGCACCTTCGGTATATTGGGGGACCGGACTAGGGCAGTGTTAGGGTTAGGCATGTACCCAGCAACGCGGGTACCCACTGCTAGTTAAATATATACGAGAGTTGTCTTTGTAATTTCTAGCAGGGAATGTAAAAGCTTTTGGTTGGAAAGGTACATGTTCAATTACACAAGCTTCCAATATTTGCTGGTCCAAAGGTATACCTCAATTTCTGACTGACTTATTATATTGATTTTTTCTGATTGACCTATCTAGCAATTTTCCGACTAACTCCGACTAATTGGTGGTAGCTGCCCCTCATCGCACCCTGAAAAGTACGCCGTGGTCATGCAAAAGTTTCCAAAACAATTATACTCCGCGGGGCCTGAAGTTGATCGTGGATGGACATATACGCTTTGTGTGACTTTCACCTCGTTTTGGGAAACGTTGCACGCGCGCACACACACACTCACACCCTTTAGAGAAACCGTAAAGCGTGCGAACAGGGGCATGACTGTCATAGGCAATTAACACACACCAACGGAGACTAATCAAGTTTTCCCATTTTTACGTGTGTGTGTTGGTGTGTATGTCTCTGCGGTTTGTACGACTTGGACGAGAGGAGAAAGGAAGGAGAGAGGGCGGAGGGGGGAGTAATGGGCACAAGTTGTGTTTCTACGCAGTGTCAGGGAGAATTCCAGAAAAGTTGAAGTGGAAGCACGCAGGGTGGCTACAGAGGTAAAAGAATCGACCTTCCCGCTCGTTTGCTTTCTGTCTCTCTCTCTCTCTCAAACACATAAGTTACTGTAGTTCCGCTATGCTTTCCCAATGTGCATAGTTAGGTAGCAATTATAATTGCGACGTGCGACCTTTAGAAAAAAATAGCCACAACTAAGTCGAGCTAACCAACCTTATGTATTATTGGCCCGCTGCTGGTGTGTACATGTATTTTTACAGGCGTGGAGGGAGGGCGACGAAAATTGGTAAACGGTAAACAGTGGAAGAGGAGATGTTGTCAATTCTGTGTGGATTCATTCTCGGACAACCAGTCAGCCGATTTCGAAACTGGCGCTGCTAGCCAGTCCAACCATCTCCGGGTGTTACTTTACTCAGTCGCTCCAGTAGGCGACAGATTCGGTGGGCGACGGCCAAATAATGCTCCTTTCATATTCTCCTCACCTTCCCCCCATTATGTTTATTTTGTGAAAACAGAAAACAAATTGCATTGTCCTCCTGTAAATGATCGCTCGCTATATTAGTGAAATCATTCGGAGGCGGATTTGTTTACGCATAGCCCGCTAGAGGAGTGCTACCGATTATTTACATCAAATTTGTTGTGCTGTGAAAAAGAAGGAGGAGAGGTCTGTCGGAGTGTGTGTGTGCGTGTGTGTCGATCGGTGAAGGACAGTGTCCCACGAAGTGTGCCGGAGAAAAAAAGGCGGGAAAAGCGAGAGGAAGATAGTTTGATAAAAAAAAGCATTTGGAGAGGAGGTGGTGACACGCGACGCCCTGCCAACAACGACCCCGACCGAAGAAAGCGCACCAATTGGTTCGTCAATTTGAGCCTGTGAGCTAGCAGGGGGAGAGAGGCAAGCTAGCTAGAGCTATGCCAGGGGGGAGTGTTGAGAATGGGGAAGTCAACAACGTCACCTCCTCCGCCGTCCTTCTCCACCAAGTCGTCGCCAATCCCAGCTGTCAATATCCGCCGCCGACGACGACCCACCAGCAGCAAGCCTCATCTGGCAGCACCAGTGAACAGCCTTCCGTCGTCGCCTTTTCCCAATCGTCGCCACCCCCATCGGCGACCGAGAGACTACAGCTGACGACTGGTGGCGGCCCCCACTCGGCCCAGTCCTCGCCTCAGACCTCCACCCAGTCGGCGGCGGGCGGCGCTCATTCATCCCCCAAGAGTGACAACGCCTCCAGTACAGGAGCGACTGTGCCAAATCGGCGCCGCTTCTATCGCCAGCCAGCGGCCCTTGGCGCCGGCAGCGCAGTTATCTCCTCTCTGATCCGCCCGCCGGCTATTATCCGGCCCCGCCGGCGTATCGGACCATGGAGTGACGCCGCCAGTACAGCTACCAGCTCCTCCTCGACTACCAATACCACCCTATCTCGATCTTCACCGGGCGCCGGTCTGAGGAAGGCGGTGTCCCAACTCAGAGCAGCCGCAGCGGCCTCCTCGTCGTCGACTCAAGGTCATCAGAGCAGCAGTCAAGGTCAGAGGTCGACGACCAATCAGAGCGCCTCGGATCTGGCGACGGCTAAGGCCGTTGGCCCCGGTCGTACTTTGGCGCCGTCCGGCGAGTCGGCGGAGACGATGGGATTGGGCGGGGGAGGTATCGATTTGGCTGGGACAGCTAATCGGAAACAGGTCATGACGCTGGATTTGCAGCGACGACGTAGAGGCGGACCATTTCAGCAGCAGCAACAGCAGCAACAACAGATACAACAACAGTCACAACAACAACAACAACAGCAACAGCAACAGCCTATGCAAATCGCACGGGGCACCCGACGCAGTCATTCCCACCACCAGATCCACTCCTCGGTGGGTGGGCAGTCTTCTATGGGTCCACCGGCGACCAGGCAAAGGAAGGCCGATGGAAGCGGAGTAAATCCGAACAGTTTATTGGCCCCGTGTAAAGGTGAGCAGCATTGCCAATGTACAGTACATGTAAACTACCATGTTTTTTTTTAGAAAAAAGTGTCTCTTTGAAGTCGGTCCACGGGTATGCAGAAAAGTGCGCAGGCCGCAATAGTGGTAATTGAATTAGTTTATCTTTCGAAAACTGCAATTTTTATTAAAAAAATACATTTGTAAATACCACGAACATTTGACCCAATTGTTTTTGATATCCTAAGTAAATCGATGAAGCGTCATCAACTCTACTACGTATTTTATTTAGATCGCAACTGAATTTGCTGATATTATATTTTACCTTTTACATTGGATAGAACGGATGCATTAAAACTAGTAGCCATGAGGGTAGAAGGAAAATATTACATGACATTTATTGCACCATGTGTGTATATTATTATATGTATAGTAAATCAATTATACGGACACTTTCGTTTTTTTAGAAAAAATCCCGATTAATTAATTTTCCGGATCAATTATGACTTCTATCCAGTCTCTTAGCATTTTTATAATTCTGTAAATACAATCTATCTATCAATACTACCGCCGCGCTGACATCGCCCACAGCGAATCCAGTATCTTCCTGCTGGCCTCGTCATCCGAAATGTGAACGATATAAGTACTGCACATACTGTAGAGCACGCTTCTATTCGGACATTTCAGTTTCAAAAATGAATTCTGGCAACACGTTCTCCAAGCATATTGAAAGAAACGCTGCGATGGCGGCTGGTTCCCCCCGTCCAGATTAATAAATCAGATTTTTCCTAAAAACTGATTCTTTCGTTCCCGATTTTGACTTCCGCAAATTTCCGGATTTTATAAATAGAAAAAACAGCATTGCGGAAAAGCGTTCACAGAAAGATTTTTTCCCCAGATTGCGAGTCTTTCAGGAGATTATCGGAGTCCCAACTAACCAGGCTTCACTGTATTGTTACAGAATATTAGGATTTCTGAGTTAACTTTATAAAGGTGAGTGTGCAAATTTGTCCTCAAATGAACAATTTAGACAACGAGATAGAGGACAAACAAACATTCAGGTATAAGTCTATTTTGGAGAGGATGGCAAGAATCAATGCTTGCTTGCAGCCATTCGGGTTGACATATGACAATACGGAGAATCAAAAGCAGAACCAAGCTTACAGGTTTATCTAACGTGCAATGGTAACTTCATCAAGCCCAAAATTTAAATAATGTTGGTAAAATGTCACAAAACATGTTCTCCTAACAGTTATTTAAATAATATTTTTCATGTTTTGGATTTCTTGTACCCGGGTTAATTAAAATTTCGGCATGATAGTGATTGTTGATCGACCGAAACCGTCACACTATACTGTACCTAACTTTATCATTTGCATACTGTGAAAAGCAGAAATAGGAAAAAATGTATGATGATCCAATAACGAACAAAGCAGTTTCAAGTATCAAGTTTAAACTGCAGACTCAGTTTTCGCGCTGGGTAAGGCGCTGTTTCTTGTCGGAACAAGGGGACAGTTACTGTAGAATAGCAAAACTCTGTATACTAATCTCTTTGTGGTTCGTGAGTTCATTAAAGTGAGCAGTTACACAGTAACATTTTCAATGGAGGAAACAAAAGTGTTTTATGTCTTATATTTTGTTTCGGCCGTTCTTCCAAGATCTATATGACTTTACAGTTTTGTGTCTGTTTTCCGTTGGCCAGTCACAACGACTGTCCCGAGACGAGTTTGCTTTTCATGTCCGGCAACTATAAGAAGGGACCAAGTTAACGTGATTATATGTCCTTTTGAGAGCAGGCAGAAATAAAAAAGCACTTACTTTGGATTATAAGCACAGTGAGCATTAAATTTCCCTTTGTTTTATCGGTCATTCTTCTAATTAGTGACCTCCCGCCCGCGTTGTTTGTCAGGAGTGAACAGGATATTCTACTTTTAGTTGGCACGAGGTTCGCTTCATTCCAAGAAAAGAAGGGCGGTGCTTCCTTTCATCTTTTGTCTTCCAACTGCTGATTAATTATAGCATTCAACCAAAATCCTCCCCACCCCTTGACTGTCCCAATATCTTCTATTTCTCTCTCGCTCGCTCTTTATCACTCTATTTCCCCCGACATAACCCGGTCGACCTTTTAATCCAGTGAATATCCAGTAAAAACAACCTCAACCCGTCAAAACACGTCAACCAGCATTCAACAACACCAATGCAGAAGAAAATGGTGAATTTGAATTAGTAAATTTCTTTACAAAATTCACAATAAATAATAAATCGGTGAACCGCTGCCACAGGCGTTAAGGTAGGTTAATAAACCCTGTTGATCTTTGCGTGCGATTTAGCGATTTTACTATCCACTGATAAAGCATAAAATTGAATCATCTATCACCTGTCTGATTAGATCCTTGTACAGTATGAAACAGCCAACAATACTCACAGCAACTGGCTCAAAGGATTCGCGGCGAAAAGTCGTAATTTTTAAATAATCGTCAGTTAGTTAACACATCAGGTCTTATAAGATATTGTGAATATAGTTCATTGATTTAAAAGCAAAATTTGGTATAATATTTTGACGACTATTTCAATTTACGACTCGATTATGTACGACTTTGATTTACGACTCGATTATGTACGACTTTGATTTACGATTTTATTATGGACAACTTTTTCTAAAATATAACTTTTCATATGTAAACGGGTTCAAATGTAAACAGCAGGAGTCCCGCACGGATGCATTCTTTCACCGTTTCTGTTTAATCTCTTCTTGAAGAGAATACTGACAGATGCTCTTGAAGGTTTTGACGGTGGAATAAATTTGTATAGCGGCAAAACAATCAATAATCTCAGATCTGCTTACGGGTAATGGAAACGATCTTTAAGAAATCCCAGAAGGCAATACATGTGCCGAAAAGAGCAAGACAATGGTTACAGGGACTGTAATTTCAGAATCAAAGAATATATTATGGTTGGAAAGGAAACATTAAAACAAATAAAGACCAGCAAATTTCAAGGATCCGTCATAACAGCGGATTGCAAATGTGAAATAGAATTTATCTGCGATTGCTGTTACAAGGCTGGACAACATATGGAAAGAATATAAACTAAAGCCAGATGTAAAAGTCCAACTTCTTCGTGCTATTGTATACGTTATACTGTGTTATGTGGTTGTGAAAGCTGGACAATAGGAGATCATGCTATGGAGAGCTTCAGATTGTTTGCATGAAATGTTTGCGAAGGATGCTGGTAATAAACTGTAAAAAGCAAGACCAATGAATCAAGAAGAGATATGGGCATCTTGACAAACTAACCGATATAGTAACCCAGCGGAGACTGCATTAATTCAGCCATGTTGCCAGAGCAAATAACTCTCTTTGGCTAGGAGCATTTTGTTGGAGACATAAATGGGCAGAGAGAAGAAGAGGAAGGCCAACAAGAACATGGATGGAAGAGTAGTTGAATGAGAGAAGAAGAGGAAGGCCAACAAGAACATGGATGGAAGAGTAGTTGAATGAGGAATTTGGCTTCCTTTTTATAGATAATAAATAGAACCACCAAGTAAAGATAAAATAAAGTGTTCATTGTCCTGGTTACAGTGATAACCGAAACGTCAGGACAATAAACATTTTATTTTATCTTTACTTGGTGATTCTATTTATTATGGATGGTTAGACTTAAAGGAATAGACAGGCCGTCAGATGCAAGAAGTGACACTTTGAAGTGAAAATTATGTTCCACAACAGGTCAAACCTTGCCGACACAGATGCTCCTCGTGGGATTTGTTGGCCAGAGCACCACCACAATGATGCAAAGCAATTTTCGTTTGTGACTAAGTTGAAGAAGGCGGCCACAAAGGAGAGCTTGGTACGTCATCCAGGGATCACCACATTTACCAGGAGCATGTGTCAGCAAGGTTTGGCCTGTGTTGTGTCCCATTTGGAACATAAAAAAATAAGAGTTCTAGATTCCAATACGCATTTTAGAAAGTGTTATTTAAATCTATCCCAAATCTCTCCGCGTTGCTTGGTGTGTGCGGTTCCTTCTATTATAAGTTTAATAAAGCTGAGGCATTAGCATACGAAAAGAATGAGAAAAGCCGATGTGTTCCCACTTTCTCGACTAGCACTATCCCCTGTATCTGGTGAGTAATCTGGTTGGATCGCTCATCGATGACGTAACAAGATTTCCCCGAGAGAAGAAACATCTGGCGCACTTTGCTGCCAAACCAGCGCCCCCCTCCCGCCTGCCTATCCGTCCCATCACAGAACACATAAACGCGTGTTCTATAGTCGAGAACTAGAACGAGATTACACAGCTCCACATTTATACCTTTCCCAATCAATGATGGACTCTTCCTCGCATTGCTCACTCATTACTCGTGTTATCGATCCATCCTCTCCCTCCACTGCAGTAGTCACTTCTTTTCCAATGACCATACTTCTTCAATCTCCAACAAGCCTTCCTCTTTTGGAATCCTTGTAGAATTCCTGATCCATTCATGTGTTTTCCGCTCCTGCCAGCTCAATCTCAGAACTCCTAACAATTCAAATATCTTGAAATTAATCTCAAACTTTCACATCCATACAAAGCAATGCTCTACAACAATGCTTTCGCAAACATTACATTCAAACTCTCTCACTCTTCCCCTCCCTTTTCTGTCCCCGCTCTCTCTTCTCCCTTTGTCTCCCTCTCTCTCTCTCCCTCTTCTTTCTCCTCTCTTCCCTCCCCTCTCTCCCCTCCCCCCTCTTTCCTCACCCCTCTCTTCCCTCTCCCCTCTCTGTCTCTCCCTCTTTTCGCACCGCTTTCCCTTACTCTCTCTCTCTTCTTTCTCTTCTCTTCCCTCTCCTCTAAGTATATCTCAATCTCAAATGTTTAAAATGCTGCATGTTGTCAGTACAACATGTCCGACTGCTATCGTAACAGCGCCGAGGACGGTGGAAGAGCACCTGGAAGAAAACCTCATTTCATAATCACCTGTTTACATATCAAGGGATTCTTAGTCAGCGCCCCGACCTACCGGAGGACAGAGATAGTTAGAGGGGGAGAGGGACAAGACAGAAAGCGTAGGATGTCCCTGGGAAGGCACGCCTTTGCCTGCCGGAGGACAGAGATAGATAGAGGGGGGAAGAGAAACAACACGTCCAATGATAACCCGAATCCAGGGTGACAGCGGATCTCCTATCTCTGAGAGGAGTTGCGTAATCCAGCCAGGGGAAAGCGAGGCCAGATGGTGTGTTCGCTTCCATTAGTAGACACAATTCAATTTGAGCGTACTCCCGCCCTCTCGACACTATTGGGAGGGAGACATCTTTCTTGATTATCTGACAGTGGACAAATCCTCCCCTTCAAAAAACGCAGTTCAGACGCCTCCTTAATTGCAACTTTATATTTCTCATACTGTATATATATATAAACGAGACCTAATATGTGACAATGTTACATGTTGATCCCAGTCATCGCAACTCGGCCGGTCAGTACTTAGAATCATTTGAAAGACAATCATGCTATTTGATGACACTTTTTGTCCAGACACACAGACCACCAACAAATATCCACATATATGTAGATCAACACAATCGAGTAGCATCCCAATAACTGGAAAGGAAGGAACACAGATGATCGTTGAAGTACCTATAGCCCCCCCCAAAAAAAATATGATGTATAGATGCACCGCGTGTCCCATAACTATTGATTTTTTGTATATCGATCGTTATATTCTTACAGAGAAACTTTATAATTTTGGCAGTATACTACTTATGTGTCATTTCTTACTAATCTCATCCTAAATTTAAAACCTTGTCTTACGAGGCGTATATGACACTATTTGGTTTAGGAGGAACGAACATACTGTACATACATCCCCGTATCTCATTTATCAGACTGAAAATCAGAAAATAGTAATTGTGAGGCAACACAACAAGAACGTACGATGGATCTAACTCACAAACAGTATATACCATAGTCAAACAGATCAATCATGCCAAGAAGCATTGTACTGTACATAATGAAAAAGGACTGTTTCTTTCAACTGAATGGAATGGACATTTTTCTTCCGGATGGGGCGCAAGTGATGCACAACATGTAGTATGGTCACCTTCAGTATTAGAATTTGAAAAACCTTTGAGGTTTAACACTCTTGCCGACGTTCAGGGAGTGACGGAACACATATAGAACAGCTGTGGTTAAATAAAGCTGCATTGATTCGAGTTTGTCCGCCAAAAGTACTTCTAAGGCCGGTGAAGAGAGGAGCAGCGTATTCGAGGATGGACAGAAGAAGAGCTATGCACACGAGATTTGGTTCCTTGTCGTCCAAGGTGAGACGCAATAAAAACGGACACCGTATAAAGGCGGCGACAGATGATTTAACAGACCACATCAATGTGACGCTCCTAAGAAAGAGCATAGCGGTTCTTCGACTGGCTTAACTGCATCAAGCGAAACGTGAGATATGCGATCATTCTTCCGTAACATAAGACTTTTACATTTGTATAATTCAGTTTCAGCCATTTACCGTTTGACCCCGGCATACTATCGTGTTCATTCCGGACATGGGCATGGTCCGTTGACCCCGAAATACTATCGTGTTCATTCCGCACATGGGAATGGTCCGTTGACCCCGACATACTATCGCGTTCAGTCCGGACATGGGCATGGTCTTGACCCCGGCATACTATCGTGTTCAGTCCGGACATGGGCATGGTCTTCACCCCGACATACTATCGTGTTCATTCCGGACATGGGCATTGTCCGTGACCCCGGCATACTATCGTGTTCATTCCGGACATGGGCATGGTCCGTGACCCCGGCATACTATCGTAATCATTCCGGACATGGGCATGGTCCGAGTATTTGCAGATGGGCAGGGCAAATGTCATCAGTGTACATTATTACTGCATTTTGATCAGAATTTCTCGGTGAAAAGTCACCCATAAAAATGCAAACAGATAAGCTCCTATCACTGAGCCCTGGGGAACACCACTGGTCACTGCCTTCGACTTCTTTCTGAACCCTTTGGCGTGTCTTACAGAACTCGCACTATAACCTGCCCAATACATCTTTCCTTTTCACAAAGGATATCCAGTTAATAGACTGGGGGCTTGCGAAATGTGGTTCTGGCGGCGATCAATTGGATAGAGACAGTTTCAACTGAAGAGGTGATGAGAGGAGTCTCCGAAAGCTCACTAATCTGCTTTCTGAAAGAAGTGATGGGGGGAAGAATGCCTGGGAAGAGAGGAAGGGGAGATCACGGAGAAAGGGGATGCTGGATGATCTAGAGGAGGGGAGACCGTATGCTGCTCTGAAGCGGTTAGCCCAGCACAGAACGACATGGCAAGCACTTCTCACATTAGGCTTGAACATAAACGACTTCACCTTTAATGACATTGCCTATACCTTCAGACAATTGGCTTGTGCTGGCGGTCTGTCATATGCCAACAATAATCTTATTGTTTATTGATTTTACATGTGATATTTCTTTAACCGTCTCTGCAGTCGGTCTCACTGTATGTATTACTGTGCCTGACGAAGTGCGTTTAGCACGAAATATTTCATCAAACTATAATTTTATAGTTTTTACTCTGATTTGTCTTGGGAGATTTTAGCCTTCTACTTCCCCTGCCCCTATCTGCTCCTCTTTATTTCCTTTCTTCTTTATCTCAACATTTTCCTCTTTTTCTCCCTCTCGTTTGTAGTCCTATTTTTCTCCTATTCTATGCCTGATAAAGAACGTGGAACTCGAAATATTCCACGCAACAAGTCTCTTCGCTTCCGTCCGCTCAAAGCCAGGATGCACCCACTGCTCTTAGACGCATCGTCTCCCGAGGCACCAGCAGTGCATGGGGATAGGACAAGCAATTAGCACCACAGCAGAGGAGTCAGCACTGTGGATGGTGACAAATGGTCACTCAGCGATAACCTCTTATCACTCTCCAACGACATCTCCCATGACAAATGAGCACGACTGCCCCCCCCCCCAACGAGTCGAACGCCATGCCATGACTCACACAGCCACGACGGAGGCACAAAAAACGAATAGGAAAAGCCAGTTTCCCCCTTTCCTTGACTTCCTTTCATTGATGATGCTCAAAATACATTTGACTCTTCTTTGTCTCTTCTACATCTCTCTCTCTCTCTGCTGTCTCAGTCCTATCTC
>JAUYWV010134656.1:0-10922 GCA_032274565.1 Nematoplana nigrocapitula
CGTCAACAGTCAGGCAACAACTGAGCTCTCTCTCGTTTCCTTCTCCATATATATAAGCTGGGGGGGTGGGGGGGGGGTGAGTCATGTTCTTTGTGTGTTTGAGCGTGGCTATCCTTTACTACTAACAAATGGTACAGTTACAAACATACCGATCTATACTATTTGTTGAATGACAACTACTTCCGAACTGCTGCATTCTAATATCAGTGAAACTAAATTGCTATGTATGTCACCGTGGTGCATTCAAATTATACTCGTATAATGCAAAAATATTTCTTTTGAATATAAACTTTAATGTATTCAGTAAATTGTAAGATACAAGTATGTGTACTAACTACACATATATGTTTCCAAAACAATATATAAATAGCAAAAATATTCCAAGCTAAAAATATTTAGATTAAAATAATAAATAAAATGAACATATACAAATAACTTATAGCACCCTAAACAAGTCAGAATATATATATCTCATAAATAACTAAGACCGGATGCAGAGATTACAATATGTTTTTTATAAGATATATACTGTACACACAATTCTTCCATCACAACGGTGTTGTCCCATTCTGGTTATTCGAGACGAATGACGAGTGATCTAGAAAGAAAAAATACGATAACTTCTATTTTGCGATAGTCTTTCAATCGACTGTCATCGGTAAACAAATAAAACTGTCAACTCTCCCGTTATTAATGGTTTCTGCAGAGAATAAGTTTATGCTGGAAAGATATGGCTGGCCCTATTGACCAGAGGAACTGCCCATGTAGTGATGTTTGGACGAAGACTTTCCAGATAAGCTCGTTCGGCCATCTCGATTCACAGTGGGTGCCTAGTCACTGCAACATCGAAGGTCACGAAGCCGCCGATCGTCTAACAGGAGAAGTATCGCAACTGCCACAAAGGGACGCCGCAATTGACCTCAGCACGGCAAGCGAGGGAATATCAGAAGAAGGCGACGGCAAGATTTAAGGTGTGGCAGTGTACTGAAGCGGTACAGAACAGGAAGAAAAAAAACCAAAGTCGAACTGGTTTCAAGAACTGACCTACCGGCAACTCCTGACTGTCGTGTGTCCCATCACTAAAGAAACTCATCCGAAGATCAGAAGAACGCAGACACCGGATCGCCCAACATTTGTAGTCTTGGACGATGTGCGCCACGTTTTAACTGAGTGCGCCCAAGGGACTGTTACTCCTATTCGGCCTCAACCCGAGTTTGGACAGAACCCTGAGAAACCCTAACGAGACTATGAGACTTCTGCGAGTGATGGACCACCTCCAAAAGGCAGAGTCCCGCCATATCCACACCGGTTTGGAGCGGGAACCTTGCGACCTAGGATAAGAAGAATTCTGTTCATATAATCAAATCTATAATGTATACATACTTTAACTTTAACATGTCAAAAGACGCTGATCTTCTCAGCCGAGTGATTGGCACCGCTGCCGCTGTATACGATAGCCAAAATTCTCCAGTTGCGTATGTTACGTTTAGAGCGATTTATCCATATATATGATGGGAACAAATGTTAATGTTAGTTTATACCTACTCATATAACATCGATGGACTCATTTGCCTCCATTTGGCCACCTAATGGATCAAATTCACTTTCCGCTTGTTGCTTTGACCGAAATTTGGACTCATGCTGGTCAGCATCCTTGATGCATTCTTGTATGGCCAGTTTTGAGCCTGGAGTATTCTAAAAGTAAAACAGCAACATAAAAATATTTAAACAATTTGTAAATCAAAATTATTTAGGAAAGTAAAAAAAACAATGAAGTTTGGAGTACATTTGGAATACATTCAGAATGGGAGTAGTAAGGGATGGTGCCTCTCTGTAACTGGCAACGGCATTAATTTGGTAACTAAGTACGCTACATAAGTAGGTCGGCCAATCAGAGTACAGTACGTCATCAATGGATATCTACAGTAGGTCAGTCAATCAGAGTAGGTGAAGGTCATGCCCACGCATGACGTCAGACCCCTGCTGCAACTAGATCAAGGCCGTTGCCAGGTACAGAACGACCATCTTCTTCTTGCGCTTCACCGAACGCCCTCGCAGCCTAATGGCCAGATATGACGCCCCCCTCGTTCTGATCATGACCGGTGCCGAGAGAAGGATCGCCCGAAGGGTCGACCCCATGCCATTGGGATTGGTGCAGTACTCTCAAAGGATAGATGGTTATGGAGATACTTGGAACCGGGCCCCGCTGAGCGTATCTTACTCTTAGTTTGCTCTGGATCTTCTTTGTCCACAGATCGACCATCTCTTGGTACTACTGGGCATCACACTGCTCCATTTGTCACCCGCAAGCCTTTGCGGCCATCACCATTGTTGCGAATAGGTGGCAAATATTGACAATTAAAATGTAGGCCACTTGATAGGATTTTATTGTAAGCCGTACCATGAAGCGTCGACATAGAATTATAAGGTTTGGAATCTTTTTTTTTTTAAATACTCTACAGACTGACTTAGATTTGAACCATATTTTATAAACAATGTCTATATACAATTTACGTGCGGTTTTCCAGAGTCGTCACGGTTTTTTCTATCTACTTTCATTTTCACTTTCGCTCTCAAGAATGCCTACTAGTAGACGGTCTTCTCGGTCTTTCTTATACTATTTCTCCATCAACTTCCTTTTCAGTGATTCTTCGCATGTAAGCAACAAAATATAAATATCCAGAAAAGAACCTAACCGGGGTCTCTTTCGCGACTTTTTCATAACGTATTCCTTGTAGACTCCAAAGAGTCCCAAACCAAACTATGACAAATTTTGTAAACACACGCAAACAAACAATTGAAATGTCATCAGCTACTTTGTTTAACAAACTCTGCATAGTTGTGTATTATATGCTAAAAACTGACAACACTGTCGATTTACAATCAGATTCCCCTCGCCAAAAACTTACAAATTTAAAGTGGAATGTTTCCGGAATTGAAATACTGGGTTACAATACACAAAGTTAGATACAAACGGGAAGGGCCGTACTATTTTCAACCCCTTATTTTTCTGCTTTTGTCCGTTTACATTGCATTGACCTACTTTACTCTAATCAGTTCGCGCTGGGCGTGACCTTTACCTACTAATTATGACGTACTAGTGTGATTGGATGACCTACTTATGACGTCATCATTTTGGGAATTCCCAATATATTTTATAGGTGAGTTAGAGGCTACACAGCTATTACGACTATGCACTGTGATTTCTCCGTAGGGTGCCCCTCCTTCATGTGAGAGTACTGGCCGGCTATTCAAGATGAATATAGAGCCTGGGTATCTCTACAGAAGCATAAAATAATGAAAAGTTATACGAATTTACCTGAAGGTAAGCAAAATATGCAACTCGCAAATTCTTTCGACTTTTTGAGGTCGGAACTTCAACAAATCTGTCCAAGTTTCGCATATAGAAATCCTTTTTGGTTCTATTGTAGTCCGCCGTCACACGACGTGCAGCTTGAGCGGACTGCTGCTCTACAAGCTCTTGTCTGAAAAGGAGTCAATTGAAGTCCGAATTAGGAGTGAAAAGGATATTACAAAATTCAATTGTATTGTGCGAAATAAACTGCAATCTGAGATTAAAATGATATATCACTCGAATTTGGAATTTAGCAACGCTCTAATTGTGGTCGCGCGTACGGTTGACGATATCCTTAGCATCCGTATAAGGCGATTTTTCACAATGGTCTGAACTGGATTTAGGAACAGTTTTGCATTCAGTAACCGGTTAACCGAACCATTCGAACGTCGGTTAAACAATGTCAACCGTTCCGAGCGCTAGGCATGACAATATAAAAGCAATTGCTTCGACACACTAGTTTTTAGATTGTTTTCAGTTAACGTCTCGTTAAACCAAAAGATACAAAAAAGCAGTACGAGATCTTATTGTTAGTAATGGAGCTAATGAATATGAAGCAAACAGACCGAGTGTCAGCAAAGGTCCGAGAATGTCACGTGACCACCATGTAGCCGCCTTCTCGTGGCAGGGCTATCCTGATCCGACAGCCAAACTGCTGCATTCTTTGAGACCTACGGATTTCTCTCTTTTCACTCTTTCTTTCTTTCTCCTCTCTAAGTGTCTATCTTTTCTTGTTCCCCTCTCTCAATTTTAACTTTCCCTTCTCCTCTCCCCCTTTTCTCTTTGCTCTATTTTTATTTTTAATCTATTTTTTATCTAGGTCAGCCCGCTGAAGCGACCCTTTGACCGGAAATTGCAGCAACACCACGAATCAAAAGAGTCAGATACATACGAATACGATGTGAAGGCCCTCAATACACTCGCACAAGGAGAGGACTTTCCAGCGAAGATAATGACACGTAGTACGAATGGTGGAGTTCAGAAAATGTGGTGGGAGTGTTGGAAGGTGTTCATAGGTGAGATTCGGTTATGGCAAGGATGGAGGTCAAGATAGGAAAAAATATAATCAAGTTCCCTAGTGAACGGGCTAAGGAGATTAGTGCACCCGGAAACTCATTGGAGGCGTGCGAAAGAAATTGGGCCGAAGTATTAAAGAAACAGTCAAATAGAGACAGGGGAGAAAGTCGGAATGAAGGCCGATTAGCCGTGAAGAGAAAGGGGAAAGGGTCTTGGACAGTGCGTGAAGGGTGGCGAGTAACTCAGTAGAAAGCTGGAAGCGCAGGAGCATATCGGAAATGAAGAGGTTGACTCACGTTTTGGCGCCATCTTACAAAATTCTGAAGTATACAGTAAGTACATGACGCACTTCTTTGTCAGTGCAAGAGGCCTGTTGGATTGCGCGCCTCATGTTCAGATGCTAAGATCCTGTCACCTTCATGGTATTCACGAGTGTCCCCTTGTCACCTTGTGCCGTCAAGTCATGGCCGACCCCTGGCGACATCCGTGGTAGTTTTCCTCCATGCAGTTATTTCTCTTGCTTCCCTCGCCATTCGATGGATGTTATAGCCTTTCAGTGCCTTGGCATTGCCAAGCCATTTAATCCTTGGTCTTCGTCTCCTTTTCCTCCCGCTCATTTCTGTCAGCATCAGGTCCTTCTCCATTCCTTCTGCTCTCACTACATGTCCGAAGTAGCTAAAGGCTGAATTGTCGACTCTGGATTTTAGTGTCTACTCTGGTCTGATTTGTTCAGTTCACTATATGTGCTTTAGCCTATGCGGACATGCCAGGATCCCCTGGGATATTAATGGAAGCTGCCAACTACTGGCTTTTCTAAGTTTGCTGGAAATAGGAACTGTAGTGAGAGAAAGGACGCCATAGCACCCTGATTCACCGATTTCCAAACAACAAAGTATATAAGGGAATAATCCCGAATGCAGTGAGATCATGCCTGTCTAAACACACAACAATTCTAGAAAAATCAAATCCAGAAGAAGATTAGCTACGAGTGCTGTTGCAAGACTTGACAACACATGAACAGCAAAGAAACTAAAGCTCGAGGTAAAAATCCAACTTTTTTGTTTCTTGAGACTTTTACATGAAATGTTTAAGAAGGATGCTGGAAAAAAAAGAAGACCAATGAATGGATCGAGAGGAAATCCAGAAGAGATATGGGAATCTTGCAAACTAACAGATACCTATAGTAGCCAAGCGGAAACTGCAGTACGTCGACCATGTTGCCAGAACAAATAATTTTTTGCTAACAACAGTATGGTTAAACACATTAATCGGGAGATAAGGCTGATAAGAACATGGATGAAAGACTTAAAGGAATGGACAGGCTGCCAGCTGCAAGAATTGACACAAAGAAGCAGAAACCGCACAACGTGGAGGGAGAGTGTGAAGTCATGGGTGCGCCAACAGCCTACAAGGCTACGGAAATGATGAACAATTTTATAAGACAGTAAATGAAGGCGCAATCATCAACAGAATCTATATACATTTTTTAATTTTTATTAATTATTTTATAACAGAAAGAAAAACTTTTTAATTATCTAAAAGCAAGGCGAAACATGCAATATTTAAAAAAATATCTTACAGTTTTAGTTCACTACTAATAAAATTGAGAATACTATACCACGGAATTTATAAGAAAAATTGGTTACATTTCAAGTGGTCATTTTTATTGTGGTTTATTTACAGCATGACTAGGCAGGATTTAACACGATTAGCCCCCAATTCGGTTGACCTCGATTTGATCCAAAGAAAGTATTTCACAACATAATTCTCCTCTCAGCTTTTCACTACTGAACCATCAGAATAAATCATTTACTCAAAGTTTGGTTGTTTCCTGATATTTTATGCCCTATGTCCACGAGCGAAGCCGGGTACCTCCGTTAGAGACTTATGATTTAGAGAAATAAGGCGATGACAAGCAACTTATAATATTTTCGCACCAGTGAGTAAGTGCAAACAATGAATTCACTATATGGGTAATCAAGTATAGTATAAAGACTGCAAAACAAATGCCAACATTCCAAACCTGAGCATTGGCACATCGCTGAATGTCAGTGTTCGGTGTGAAAGGTGACCCAGATGCACTTTAATACCAGGATACTTTTCCAACACTGATGAAGTCTCTTCTCGGGGCGTGGGTCTGGGCGCGACACTTTTTCTGGAATTACAGATTAAACAGAAGCATTCACAGTAACAGGCGATAATTTACTATTCAAAATCAAAGCGTTGTGTTTATGATTGATGGTGATTAACTCAGGTTGCCAATCGCTCTTCCCGACACAGATAATCAATGTTAGGACTTTTCTCAAACGATTGTACAGGTCTTTTATTCATGGACACTGTTCATCATTGCAGTTGATTTACGAACTACTTTGTTTTGTAGTCTGAATAAAGTTAAGCGTAATTCATTCGAATGCTTTTGGTGGGAATTTGAATTCTGCAGTAGGCGATTGCTGCAATTCTACATCAATATACAGAAAGAGGATATCAATGGCATATTTGAATCTGCTGAATAGCAGCAAGTAGTACTTGGAGCTATGATTGCTGTCCGCCGAAATACAATACTCGGGGAGCTTAGGGATATTTTGGTTAAAATTCATCCAAAAGCACCAAATTTGGCACATGTTGATCATGCCATACTATTTCGATTTTTGAAGGGCGCCACCTGGAGGCGCCATATTGGTGGGGAAAAAAAAAAAATGGCCGCCACCCGGATTAGAGGAAACTCAGTTAAATAACCAAAAGGTCTGGAACCATGTATGATACCACTTTTTCGGGTGTTTTGAGGTAGAAAAATCAAATTATTATGTTATTTTGATGATTTGAGGTCACGGTTAACACCTCAAGGTCATTTTTAGATCAAAATAGTCATTTTCAGTGTGCACTGGAATACCACGGTACGTTTTTCCAGTTCCGAAGCCCACCCAGAGCTCTGATAGGTCAGATGTCTAAAAAAACCTGACTGCCAAAACCACGATATCACTGTCCACTTTGAGAACATAGACTGTTTTATGGAGCAAGATCCTCGGACAGCCTCGACATGGTTGCTTGGCTGAAATGTAGTAAGGTCACAATGTTGGTTGGAGAGCACGGTTTCGTAGTGGTACTCAAGAGGAGCTTTCCACCCATGTCAGTCTTGGAGATCTGTGTGCTGATGAATGAGAATAGCTCCCTTTTGTTCTCCTCATTTTTTAGGAAACCACTGTTTCATTCACGTTTCGGGATTCGGGAGCTGCCATTGCCAACTCTTGTCCGTGGGCCATTCCCACGACGTTGTTGGGTGAGGCCTTTGAGATTATTTTCCTCTGGGTGGGTAATTATCCCATACAGCGTCGATGCGTTGGGCTCCGCTTTTCATGTAGGCCTCCAGAAATGGTACAATGTGGAGTAACACATATTCACTGAATGTCTTTGCTGTTGTTGGGCGAACCATGTGAATCACTGCTGCCATATCCAAAACCACGACTGTTGCTTGTTTCGCAGCAGCTGAACGGCCAGTCGATGCATCGATGCATTGCAGAATATCAGACTTCGTCCCAAATCGCAGTGACCCTCGGTCATCCAGGCTTGGTGGTTCTTTCTGATTTTCAAACCTAAAGAAATCTGGCACGTCAGCATCAGGGCGGGAGTGCAGTGAGAGGAAAAGCTGTGTGACCAAACCATGTTTTGCCTCTGTACACCACTGTCCTTCCTGCTTTTATTCTTTTGGTCGGGTCGATTGGCAAAAGTTAGCAAAGAGTTCCGTTTGATCGTATCTGATCGTACCTGCTATCTATCCAGATAGAAAGGGTGAATAACATAGGAAGAGAAAAAATCAATATGATCAGTTATACAATCAGTTATACATACCCAGGTATATGTTGCAAAAGTAGGGGGGTCAGTTTATACCTGAGCCTACAAATTTGGTAAAATTTAGAAAGCCAAAGTAGAAGGGCCGGTTATACGCGAGTATATACGGTACTAATTACATGTTCAATGGCGATCTTTAGGAACCCGGAAGTAATTTATTTTGCCATCATTGCTACATGCTAAAGTACTATTATAAGTAGATTAATATTATGTGGAAATAAAAATGGTAACTTTATCAGAATTGACATGTAAAAACGTGAAAATCAATAATAAAATATACTATTTATTTAATTCAATTTTCTGCTTAGGAAACCAATATCAAATTCCAGAGAAAATTAACTTTGAACATAAGCCTAGCGGACATGCAGACAGGAGACAGACTTTTTAATAGAGATACGAGGACGACTGTTTATTTGATGCTTAGTGATTTATAACGTGTTTTTAGACATGGATCCCAAACCGGGTCCTTCGCGAGCTTCCGCGCTTTCGTACATCGATGGTGGGGAAGGCGGATTTCTCCTCGACTTGATGGATGTGGACGCTGTACCTGACATACCTGACATCGTAGCCAGCTCCTGTGAATCGCCATCGGCACCGCAACTGCTGGAATTGGGAACATGCAGAGGGGCGAACTGGCACCATCTGACAGTGCTGGAGAGCAACAGCAGCACCAACCGGAGCCAAGGTCATCATCATCTGGAGGAGTTATATGACGACGAGGACCTTGAGATGCTGGACGACTTTGAGGACTTCGAGGAGGAAGACGGGGAGGAGGAAGAGGACGAGAGCACACTGGCCAATGATCTGCTGGAAGACAAGGAGATCTATTATCGCTATGTGCGCGGGGAGGTCAGTTTTGAGGACCTGATGAAGGAGATGCACAAGAAACAGGTGGAGGATGAATATGCAGACGATTCGAATACGAATGACAGTAGTCCGACCAAGTTGAGGCGTTCACCTGGTGAGTTCAAAAGCGGGAAGGGGCAAACCCGATTAAATGCAGATATTCGGCAACTTTGCCTTCTCTTTAAGGCGAAACACTGCGGAACAAGGCGAGGGGGAAGAAAATGGTGGAAAACAGCAGTCCTCAGAGAGGGAAAATCAAAGTGAAGAAGAAAAGGGTAACTACTAATCGTCTAATTCTGTTCCATATAATGGGTATTCTAGAACACTGCTAAACAGGAGCTACTAAAATTTATTTACTCGAATGAAGGGAGCTAAATTTAGTTTACCAATGAGTATGGTTCTCTAGCAAGTAAAATAGCGCCAATCGATATCACAACACTGGACCATGCAACCGCCTTCACGTGGCGGGGTCGTCCGACCGGAGGACTTCAGTCTTCCCGGTTGGCGGAGTGTTGCAGCCCCCCGGGGTCTCCCTTTGGGAGCCGCGGGGTTTTTCTGAGTTGACGACAGGGTATGTCTCTCCCTTCACTTGCTTCCCCCGCTTTTGCTTTGCTTGCCCCTCCCCGCTCCAAGCCCCGCGCTTTCTCCCTCGCTTTGTCCCCCCTCCCCAGCCGTCCCCCCTGCCACCTGTTTGCTTTGCTTCTTTCACGCTTCCCCCCTACCGTGTTTTTCGCCGCTGAGTCAGGCCTCCCCCCAGCTCACCTGGCTCAGCTCCTCTTAAGAGCTGGGGACATAGAATCCAACCCGGGTTCTTTCCCCTGTAGTTGCTGTGACAAGAACGTCACAAGTGGATACTCCATCCGATGCAATTCTTGCAGCTTGTGGTGCCATCGGCGGTGTAATCGACAACATCTGCGAAGAATGCGGGGAAGCCCCGGAAACGGCTCAGCACTTACTGTGTGAGTGCCCCAGGTGGATCCCGTTGCGTTCGAGAGCCTTCGGTAGTCCTCTGATTGATTTTTTTGACGCTATTGACAGTCCAGCCCTGGTAGGGTTCCTGACGGGTACCGGCCGAACCCTGTGAAGCCGGGCCATAGAGGAAGACTCTATCTATGGCGGGAATTAAGAAGAAGAAGCGCCCAGACGTTTCAGAGCCATCCTCCTCCCTATGGCACTGGAAAGTAACTGGAGGGCAACTACTATCCAGAGATACTCTCGGGTCTCTTTCCCACAAAGATGCGATAACTCTTCATAAAGTGCGATGGGGAAATCACCGATCACTGCAGAATACCGCAGCAAACTTCAAGATGTCTCATCCCTCTCTGCCCCCTCTGTGGCACAACCGAAAACATGTAGCATCTGCTCATCACCTGCCCTCGATGTATCCCTGGGCGAATCATCCACCCTCCATTCGACCCTCAATGAGAAACCATTGGAAATCATATCATTTCTTCGCGAGTTCGGCCGCGATTGAGCGACCACAGACTGGACTATGGGAAAAGAAGATAAAGAAGAACACGTTTATATTACAAAAATAGTATTACAATTGTTGAGCGCACTCTTTACAAATGTATACAGTTCTATCTAATTGGTCAGCTAATTCATCCAATTGTGGTCCAGCTCGCTCATGATTGGACGCCGAGATGTTTGACGTTACACAAAGTTGTGTTTGATACTTTATGAAAAGCAATTCGAAAGCTGATAATTTGTGTTTAGTATATGTAGAACCCGCACTTAGAATATCAAATAGCTTTTAATTTACTCTTCGGAAAGTCAACAACAGAATGAGCTGGTCTAGTACCAATTGCACCCTTTCTTCTGGGAACTGCACTTGCCAGAGCAATTTGCCGAACGAGCT
>JAUYWV010134667.1:0-10922 GCA_032274565.1 Nematoplana nigrocapitula
AACTATTTCTTATGGTAGATTTTTATGCTGTAACAAAAAATGTTTTGGTTTAATGCCTCCTGCCTTGCCCGGCCCGGCATGGCAGGGTTGGGGCTGGGCCAGACAGGGCAGGAAGCAAGGCAGCGGGGCATTAATAAACCAACAAATTATTTGTTACATCATAAAACAAAATCAACATAAAAAATATTTTTTCCAAATTTCACAAGTGCCCCATGTAATTTGTGACAGACATAATTAAAATTTGATGGGATATGTGACCCCCAGCGCCCTTTTGATCAAATTATTTGTGCCTTTCCTAAAAATAGAAGGCTGGTTACGGCCTTGTATATTAATTATTTTTATATTATTATTTATTATTTTTATATATAAAATATAATTGCATAGACTATAGTTTGCAAACTATATATACCATTAAATACAAAAAATTAATTGATTAATCATACTAATGTCTAATACAGTTTGTGCACATTACAAATTTGTCAAATAAAATAAATATAAAACTCCATACAAGTATATATATTTAATATTTATAGCCTTATCTTATATATATTATATATAAAAACATAATCAAGCCACTTTTAGTTAGTAAATAAGAGTTTCATTTACAAATTTGTTTGCCAGATTGTCATTGCTTCTGCCTGGAAAAACAAAATGCCACATATTAAAATAAATTCAAGAACTTTCTTAAATAAAACCATTTTTTAGCAGCTTAGCTATCAGTAGTATTGAAATGAAGTCAACATCCTGATTTTTACTGAAATGTGTTAAAATTCGTGCTTTGTAAATTGTATTCATCCTTCCTTCCACTTACTAACTCCCTATATTAGGGAAATAGGATGGAGCCTTCCTGATTCAGATTATGACTGCGTAACATACTCTTCTCCAGCTCACCAAACATGTGCTCACTTCAACTCACTCTATCTTTGGCATTATCCTAAAAAAATTCAATCTTAGCACTTTCACTTCATATCATATCCTACTATGACATTTTCGGGCTTCTCCTCTTTTTTTCTCCAACTACCTATAAACTCCACGCTCTCCTCACATCAAAATCTTTCTCAAGTCATAACAAATGCCCCATCCACCTTAAAATGCTTCTTCTCACCACTTCAAACACTTTAACTCAACTCAGCCTTATCCTCCCCATTAGCACACTACTCACCCTCTCAGTCAACTTCATTTCACAAATCTTTCTCACAGTCTTAACTTTTCGTCCTTTTCAAAATTCCTTCCTCCACTTTCTTAACCCCCCCCATGCCTCTGAGCTATACATCATCACTGGTCTCATACAGTTCGAGTATATTCGTCTTCCAAGCAACAGTGATAGATACCTTCTACATAAAGTAGATGACAGCTGTCTGAACTGCAGCCACGACAGCCTTGTTCTCTAAATGACAGTCAATTCACTTCTTCTAATGCTATTAATGGCATCTCTCAGATAGTAGAGCTGACAACTCTCTCAATATCAGGAAGCATTTGATACTGTTCAAGACAAGTTCCTGCCTTATTCTGCATCTGTCATTCCAGAAACCATCTGCCATTCTTGCTGTCACTCTAGCACATCTTGCATGAACCCATCTTTCATATAATCCACACATCACTGAATTCTTCACCACACTCTTGCCACAAACTCCACATTCATTATTTCTAGTTATTTCAAAGACTCTATCTGGGACACATTCCATCACATTGTTTCCCTTCATATTTATCATTAGGACCTTACTCTCAATAATAATATATATTATTAAGCAAGCCTCATGATTCATGGGATGCATAATTTTAGAACATGCCATATGTTTGGTCAGTTTGCTGACAGAGAGAGAGCACATGATCCAGCATGTTTGTTTTCGAGGGATATGTCACACCCGAAATAATGTAATACTGCAATCCCTAGGGTGTGCGCAGAAAACTTTTTGGTTTTATTTTCTAGAATGCATATAAATGTGTATTCAGATTATCCTATATAATATATTACTTTGTTTGAAAATTGTCTTCCATAAATGGCAACTCGAATTTTCAAAATTTATTTCTACATTGACAAATTGAATTGTATTTTATTATTTAAACAATATTTTATCAACACTGGGTTTCAGTAAAGTAGCGTACACACTGCCCGATTTTGTGCGATTTTGAACATTACGGTGTTATACAAAATATCTGAAAATCGGCCAGTGTGGATGCAACTTAAAGAATTCTACAATTTAGAAACAAAAAGAAAATATGTTGTTTATAATTGAATTACAGTAGGATTCGCCTATATTGACTTCGGCTATATCTGCAATTTGTCTAAATCAGCGTTTTTATATTGTGCCCAGCAGATATCCTATATATTTATGTATTTTCGAGTTCGTCTATTTTGACTTCGCCTATATCAGCAATTCATTTATATAGGCGCTTTATGTAATCCTCTGCTGATGATAATTCGTCTATATCAGCAGGGCGATTGGCATTTTTAAAATGAGCTTGCTGTTTGTGTAAAGCATAATTTCATCTTAGCCACACTCCTGTGGATTGGCGCATTGTCCATTACAAACACGTAGTGAGAAAATTGTGCACTTGAAATCAATATACAGCGGTAATTCCGCGCACGCAACATTTGCGTGAGTTCTATGTACATATCTATACATAAAGACGAAACAATAGAATAGTTGAGGAATCGATAAATCGAGCAGATTATAACACTCCTTGTTAACATATTTTGGCAGAAAAGAAGCAGCGATCTATTTTAGTCTTTTTTTAAAAGTAATGTTCTCACTGTCTAGTCATACATTATAATGGACTTCGTATATGTATGATGTAGGTATTGCTACACATTCTATTTTGTATATGACTGAATATCTCTATGTAGTACATTCATACTAGTATGTAGTACATATTTGTTTTCTTTTAAGTTTGATCATTATGTGCATATTTAGAATTTGGTACATTACTCGAACATAAATATGTAGTATGTATATGCAGTAATTTGAACACTAGGCATATTATGCAAGCTTTCATATATCAGCAGTTAGTCTATATTGGCATTTTCAGTCTGTCCCTTGGGTCACTGATATAGGCAAATCCTACTGTATTTACAATTTACACTGGCTTTAAAATTATTTTATATAAATGCTTGTTATAAGTTATTGCACATAAAATGTCAATAATTCTGTTATAGATAAAATCATTTCAGGCTGCAAATTTTTTTACATCGGAATAATACTTTGATAGTAATATACAATTTCCTTTAGAGGAAGGTTTTAAAATTCAGGCCTTATAGGGTGGTTGCCATAACTTACCATATTATTTTGTTGACATCGCCATACGAGCACGCGGTTGTTTATATATTTGAATTTTTAGCATAACATATTAGAAGTAACATCAATCTATTGTCACGGGCAGATTAAAAAATCAAATGGTGTGATAACAATAAAACTTATTTTGGAGTCAAGCATAAATAAAATTAATTCATTGTTTGAAAACAATAAGGCTTGTTACACGTGGATTTAAAAAAATTATGGCATTATTTTGCAGGTAAAAAATATAACTTTCACATGCATTATTGTTAGGCACAGACTTCTCTAAGCAATCTAATATGAATTAGTCTACTTCTATTATCCCTTTTAATTGATCAGATATATTGCACCAAAAAAAACATAAGTCATTGTCACGCAAATCCATGTGGCTGTCATGCCTGAGATCTCATCAAAAAGGCCATTCAATCCAAAAGTGCGATCCAGCTCAACTTCATTCACTTATTCACTCACACAGCCTGGCTGGTTTAATCTATCTCGCATTGAACACAAGCAATAAAACTACAGCGCTGCTCTATAGGTTGTGCTTTATTCGTAACAACACTGCACACATAGCTGCAGTGGGCCACTGGTCAATATATTCATGTTGCTTTTTCCAAATATAAGCTCTTTATTTCACCGAATTTACTGTTGTATCATTGATACTCTGCATCTTTTTAGCAGTTGTTTGCACTCCTACTTTATTGATTAGTTTTTTTCATGAATAACGCAAATCAAATTTTGATTGCAATGACAACTTTCATAAGTGTATGATAATTATCAAGGTCAAAGGAAAACTGAATCATTTTTTTTCTCTTGACTTCAAAACTAAAGCTGAATTAAAATTATTGTAATAGTCCACTTCAAAATTGGCTGGCATAATGACTAACGTAGTATCTACATATCTCTACTCACTGTCACTGTCATCAGTCAACATGTGGAGCACGCCTCCTTCCAAATGATCAGCCAGTTGCCACCTCATAAGAGGGACAAAATTCGCCACAATCATCTAAGCGAAAGTAGGGGGGTGGGAGTGGATTTTATGGTTAATGTAATGATATGAGTTGAAAAAAAACAACTCATTCTCAATCCTACAAAATGTTATAGTAATTCCATAAAAACCATTACCCATAGTGCAGTTCTGCACAGGTCTTGATCGTCATCAGACTGCTCCACCACCAACTCTTCCCAAAGGTAGCAGTCTCCGTGTTGACATTTTGACAAAATGTTGGGGAATGGGGAAGACATCTGAGGATTGTAAAGATCGCTCTCTCCAGATGCTACCACCAATGCCCAATCCAACAGATCCTGGTACCGCCGTTCATGTCAATGATGTTTATAATAGAGAAAATTAAAATATTTTGAAAAATGCAAAATACCAAAATTGTACTAAGGCTAAATCGAACTAAACTAAACAATCAATATATTGATAAAAATACATATGCTGCATGTCCAAAAATAGTAGCAAAAGATTTTTTAATTCTGAATGTTTTTTAAAAAATGACAGAAAAGATTAAGTATTAAGGAAAATAATGAAAAATACTCAAAAAATCGCTTTTTATGCACGAGTCAAGAATAAAAAAAGAAAAAATCAATAAATAATAATTATAAAACAAATGATAGATTATGAAACTCTGAAAAATTATCATTAATTTGCATTTAATTTTTATATAAAAATTGAGTATGAAATAAAAAAGTTATTAATGGTTGTTTAAAAGCCTATTCGAAAAATATCCAAATTTCAAATATTTTTTTAAAAAAATGCTATAATTTTATTATTAGTGAGTCAAATTAAAAAATAAAAACATATTTGAAAACGCCAAACTTTAATCTAACAGTCTATCAGAAAATATTTTTGAATTTTGAAATTTCAATTTTCCAATTATAATATACTGTAGAGCTTAGTAAGTTATTAAATTACACGATTATTTCCTCCACAATTAAAAAATGTACTATTTACTATTATTTTGTTATTTATTACAGTAATGTCTAACTCGATCAGTTTTATTAATTTTCAATATTTCGAAAACTGTCAGTTTAAAAAGAGAAACATCATTTTCCAAAGTTTTCTATTTTAACATCTTGACAAGAATAATTAAAACTTTGACTATATCCTTAGTGATTTTAGGTTAATCTTATTTTGTATTTGGCTTATCAACGTTATTTTTTAAATGGGCCGCATTAACGCAAGTTGAAATCTATAAGTAAAATGAGAAAAATATAAATAGTATATTGTATAGGACTAAATGAAGTCTAAACAAGAATTGGACTAGCAAATAGCATTTTAGTTAGTGAGCTTTAACAAGCATTGATAGTTGAAAAGTTAAAGTATTAAATTAATCATGAGAATTATGCTACTTAAAATCTTATTTAATTCAGTATTTTTTATGGATATAAGGGTTGACAGCAAACCTTAGAAACACATTTAGGCTTTTGAGGCACATTTTCAAAAAGAAATATATTCTCTAAAAATGTTTTCACATAAATAAACTAAAAAAACATTAAAAATACTATACATTATGTAGTAAACTCTAGCAACATATTTAGTGACGTTGGACTATAGACAGAAATTCAACAAAATTTTTAGAATATTTTAAAATAAAGACCTACAAAAATCCTATGTACAATGTGAAAACAATGAAAGACAAATGATTATTTGGCAAAAATCATATAAGAAAATTACCAAAAGAAGAAACTAAAGTTTCATAGTCATCAAATTTATTCTAATCGCATTGCAATTGTAATGTTACTGGGTAATTTAGAAATATTTGGACAGATGAAGACCATAAAAAATAGTTCCGTTATTTGAAAAAACTGGAATTGGCAGTCTAAAATCCCGTGTGAATATAAATGTATACACCTACAGCCTATAAAGCTGTGTATTAGTTTCAGATTATCATAAAATCTATGCAATTTCTTACTTAGAATTTTTTATAACTATATGCATTTTAATATTAATTTTCCGAAAACCATAATTAAAAGATTGTACTATACTTGTCGTTATTATAGTGTTACCCACTAGACTGGTAGATTGGTATTGCCTTGATATAAAAAATTGCTTTGCCTATTGATAACAAGCTAATCAATATGGCTCCAAGCAAACTTTAATTAGGTTACCTTTATTATGCATATTAAGGTTTTCACAGGTCTATATGAATTTAGGACCATTGAATTTCAATTATTTTGAACAGTCAAGTATGAATATTCACATTATTAATGATCCAACTCATTTCCTATACTTATTATATGAATTGAAGGATTAGTTGTTGCCAATCACCAAATTAAACTTGTTATGGGCTTTCATCACTGATAAGTGATAAGCAGTCTTTAAATTTCCAATTGTCTTGAATTTTAAAGGTATTTTTGTGGTTTTATTATATTTTAATGATTTTTGTAATTAAAATATATGAATTGCATTTTTGTCTAAAAAATATTACTTATTTCTGAAAGAAACAATTAATTCTAGTGTTAAAAAGTAATATACACTTAGATATATGCCATATTTCATCTTTTATTTTGTTCATTTATTGTGTTGTACAATAGTATATGAAATATATAAATAATGTTTATATGCAATATTTCTATATTAGTGTATTTTATAAAATAATATATGTTTTATAATTTTAGTGAAGTTACCTTGATATACAGAATTCAGGATGCATAATAATAGTAAGTAGTTGATGAATTTTACACTAATAAGATGTCATACTTATTTTTGTTTTGTTTCTTTTTATGAGGTACAGGATTTACTTTTGGTGCCTCAACGCAACCACAATCGAGTTTGTTTGGTAAGTGTGTTAGTCATAATTTAATAATAATAGTCATAAAAACACTTATTTAACCAAGGGCACTAAAAAAGTAATGACCATATGCTGATGAAAATCTAGAGTCAATATAGGTAGTTAATGTGATGAATTCTTGTTAACATATTAATAACCAGTAGGTAAATAATGGTCTTTGACACCCAAATTAATAATATTCACTGGGTGAGGTCAACTTTAGATTTAAAATTTTTGTAGGTTTAAAACTTTTGGAAAGATTTAAAACCAGGCCTCTAAAACTTTTGGTAGTTTTAAAACTTTGTTAGAATAAGAAGATGACTGCCAAACGATACAACTGGAATATAAAAAAACACATTACACAATTAAAAACGTTTGAATGTTTGATTGAGAAGACTATGAAAATTTTAAAAAATAATAAAATTAACCAAGTGTGTAAATTTTACGAAAAGATGGCACAAAAAATGAATTTAGATGGAGCAGATAGTGGGACAATACAGCCCACTGGTGAAACTCGCCACAGAGATCCTCAAATTGCGGAAGATAAAGCCGGAGACGAGTTTGAATTGAATCTCTAGTAAAAGCACTTCTTCTCTGAATATTTCCTCCCCTCTATCGATGTATTATTTGCAATAGTGTTATCATGGCTACTTAAAACTAAAGTTTTTAAGGTTTTAAAACTATCATAAGTTTTAAATAAGTTTTAAAACTAAAACTTTTTGTGAGGTCAACATTTTATTTAAAACTTTCTTAAATCAGTTTTAAAGTTGACCTCACCCACTGTTAATTTAATTATTATAATTTTCTAACTTATTATTTCAACTTCTTATATTTTTATCAAATGATTTATATTTAGCCAGTTGTATTTCAACATTTTTTACTGTCATTAGTATATACAGGGTGCTTCAAAAAGTGTTAATGTAAAAGTGTCAAATGCTTGTAACTTTTTTCTTAATCTATACGCTTCATTTTTCACAGTATACTGATATGATTATGCTATTTTGGTATTAGTGTATAATTGATTGTCAGATAAAAACGTGTATTTTTAATAAATAGCTAAATTAGAAAATTTGAATTATCGTTAGTTTAATAAGATTTTTAAATTTTAATATCGTAGATAACAGTCAGTCTCTGTACAAGATGGTATTCACTATTCAAGTTGAATATTGGTATGCAAATCATATGTAACAGTACGTCACCGGTTTTACCGAAATTTTAATATCTACGAGCGTGATGGCCCTAGAAACAGTCAGATAGTGTTGTGAAGCAATTCAAGAGCAAGGGCACTGTCCACGGACACACAAGGGCAACAGTGGACGTCCAATATCAGTCACAAAGAACCTTGTAAATATTAATACTGTGCGCGACTCAGTCATCAACATCCCCAAAACTTCTCACCGCCGCCGCTCCCAAGAGCTAGTACTCACCCCCTCCAGTTTGTTGCATGCATATTTACCAGAGAGCTCAAGCTGTTCCCTTACATCATTTCAGTGAGACACAAACTAACAGCCCTCGACATAAACAGAAGGCATCTCATAAGTAATTGGATGATCGAAAAGCTTGAAAGTAACCCAGGTTGGATCAATAACATCAGGTTCTCTGACGAGCCACAGCCACACTTTCACCTCAATGGCGCTATCAACAACCATAACAACATTTTCTGGGGCTCAGAGCTTCCCGAGGAGATTACAGCGAGACAACTGAAAGGCCCAAAAGTTACTGCATTTGTGGCCTACAATGCCAGGCACAGATTATTGCGTCCCTACTGGTTCGAAGAAGGTGGTCGGACAATCACAATCAATGCCGAATGTTACCGCAAGATCATCGCATAGTTTTACGTTGATTTGCGTGCAACCCTTACTCCAGGTCAGCTCCGTATCGCCTGGTTTATTTATGCAAGATGGCGCCACACCCCCTACGGCACATGACACTATTGGGATTGCATATCTGCAACAGCTCTTCAACAACCGTCTCCTTGCCCTCGGCACCCTCCACGAATGGTCGCCTCATAACCCTGACCTGAACCCACTGCACTTCTGTCTGTGGGGTCTATGAAAGAATCTGTGTACGGTAACAAACCTAAAACAGTGGACTAACTCAAGTTGAATGTGGCTAACTACATTCGGCAGTCACACCTGAAACCCTGAGGATTGTGGGCCAGAATGAAGTCTTGTAGCAACCTCGGTGGCGCTCATATAGAAAACGTGAATTATAAGAAATTTGCGTAATCTATATAGGTTGTGCAATTTCTTATAATTCATGTTCTGTTAATTGTATAACTGCTTTACTGTTAAGTGTTTTCGTTATGTTATTCACGTAATATTTTATGATTTTTATATCTTTTCAAATAAATATTTGAAATCCTTACACTATTTTAAATTCAAATATTAAAAATACGTCTTTATCTGACAATCTGCCAAAATAGCATAATCATATCAGTGCACTGAAAAAAGATGAAGTATATAGATGAAGAAATAAAAAAAGTTATAAGCATTTGAAATCGTAACACTTTTTTGAAGCACCCTATAAATGAATATTAATATATTGAAATATATTTCTCAAAAAGTTTCTGCCCAAATATTCATGTTTTCAGAAGGTAAATATATAATTATCTTTATTATTGTACATTATGTGGTTATGCAGTATTTTGATATTTTATTCATTTTGTTCCGCTTTAGACTTCGGCTGCCATTTTTATGTATGCTTTATTAAGAAAGTTGGCTATCAATGTTATTTTATTTCTTCATAATTTACCAAATAAAATTTTGACTTTCTAGCAGAGTTGACTGATAATGTCATTTTAAATCGTTTTTTATTATGGGATGGCCGCATATATGAGGAATTCCTGTGTATATGGGAATTGTATGTAAATTTTTAAATTCATATATTAAAAATCTATTGACAGTGTGTAAACGCAGAAAACTAAATTTAGTGGTTTGTTTAAATGTTAAACCTTAAATTCTGTAAAATAAATTTGACAATGTTATCCAATGGTTTTCTTAGGTGTTGTAGCATTAGATATAATTATTGTTCTATTCCTGTATAGGTGGTGCAACTGGTTTTGGTTCGCAACAGCCTCAATCACAAGTTCCTGCTGGAACGTCTCTTTTTGGCGGAAGTTCTACTGGTTTCGCACCGCAATCCAACCAGTCTTCGTTATTTGGTCAGAGCAAACCCTCTGGAATGAGTACGTTTGTCACTGTATTTTCTGTTTTATATGGTCTTGACAAGGGGGAGATGCATTCGTGTGTTCAGAATTTCCGTTCAACGAACTGCTCTCGTAAAGGGGGAATGTACGGCTTATAAGAACGAAACGTTAAAAGCATACTATTGCTTCTCTATATCGCATACTTATTACGTTGGTATTATTTGTCCTTCTCTATACCATAGTATAGCGAAGGACAAATAATGCCGTATATCTGTTTGTCTGTCTGTGAATTGCACCCTACTATGACGTAATGACGAAAGGTTTTTACCATTATATTTAAAAAAGAAAAAGTGCATAATAAGCCTCAAACCATCATCGGTGTTTCAACGCTTTATTTTTTTAAACTGATGGATGGTTAATTGGTACCGTAATACGGGGTATCTTGGAACACACACGGGGTAACTTGGAACAGTTCAGTTAAGCTACAGATATCGAAACTGGTGTGGAGGGAAATCTTAGACAATTTTCGCAAAGAATCCAGAAGCAAGGGACCATTTCCCAAGGAGCATTTTCCGGGGATGTTGGAAGAACTGTGGCATAGGATGAATTTTAAAAATGTGGCGAAAAACTTGATCTCCAGTTTCCGCTGCACTGGACTATGTCCATTGAACGAAGCTGAGTCTTTGAAACGGCTTCCTGGTGGGGCAGATTTGGCAAGGAATG